>VJMH01007015.1:0-207365 GCA_009835185.1 Aphanomyces stellatus
GGGTTCTTTAATGCCATTCAAAGTTTGCAGCAGAAAAAACAAAGCAAATCGATTGACGATCTTATCTCTGTCGTTGAAGCCTCATTCTATGAGTTGCCAGCAGCCTCACTGGGGAAAAATTTTGTTACCCTCCAGAAGGTCATGGAATTGGCCATGCAAGATGGCGGAGGCAACAATTACAAGCTCCCCCACATGCGCAAAGATGCCATCATCAAAGACATGGCTTCTTTCAACGTCAAGTGTGACCCAGTAATCCACGCCAGTGCCTCATCTCAGCTAAATTGTCTTGCTTAAGTTGAACCAATAATGCAAGTTTTTGTTGTGTCTTTGCATGGTCCAATACAAACTCCAAGATGTTTTCCAGGACTTGGCATACTTTAATCAAGTCAAAACTACCGACCAAACTTCACGGACCAGAGTAGTATCATATTAAGACTAAAAATCATTTCTTTTTATTAGATAAATAAACAATAAATAATTAAATTTTAATATTTGAATGTATATTTGTTGGAAGCTGTTTATTTTTTGAAACTTTTTTCTTTTTTTAATTTTTCATATTTTTCTTTTAATTCATAATACTTTGATTTATAATCTATTTCTTTTTCATTACTATAATAGTTAGAAACCCCTTCTTCATTAGGAATTCTTGTATTTGTTATAGTACCAGATTCAATATCAATAAATCTAATTCTATCTGAACTCCATTGTGATGTATCAACTCTAAAATTAGTCAATATAAATACATGAGGTTTAGGGTATCTACACTTGCCGCCTTCGTACTTGCCTGAGTAAATTATACCATTTTAAATTTGTTCTAAAGCTCCATAATTAATAAAATCTTTGCCTTGCCTTGGTATATCTAATATAATTACATTTGGCACATGTCCTTTATCCATTTGAGTTTTAATTTGATTAAATATATTATCTTTTTGCCATCTGCGATAATTACATTATAATCCAAATCTAATTTATCGCAAACATGCGATTTACCAATATTACCCGACTTTTGAATCATTCCATGTTTAATTTTATCAACATCTTCAACAATATAAATAGCTCGTGCATCAGCCTTATCCTTACATAAATTTAAAATAGTTTGTTGAAATGGTTTCCAAGTTATATTTTCAAAATCTTTCTTCATATCTTCATACATTGTTTTTGTATAGTAATCATTCACTGCATTTATCATTTTTTGACTTAAATATACTTGTGGATAATAATCATAAAATTGTTCTTTTGTTAATTTTTGTAATTCATTAATATCAATACCACTAACATCAAATACTTTTTTCAAATGATTTATGCTAAATTTGTTTCGTTTATCATTATCATTAATACATTAATAATTACATTATCGTTTTGTTTAAAAGATGAATATATAATATAATGTTGAAAAATCTATTTTAATGATGTTGTCGTTATTGCTGATGCAAATTTAACCGATATTACATATTTTTCTTTTTCCTCAATTCCATTGGGTTCTATTTTTCTGGTAAATGAATTTATAATATCTTCTTTTGACTTTTTTGTAAATAACAAAATATTTCTACTTTTATTATTGGCAATATTAACTTTTTTTTCATATTCATTTTTCAAGTTTTCTAATTCAAGATTTGACATTGTATATATTATAATAATTTTATATTATATATATTATATATTCTTATCTTTAGTTGGAAATTCAAAAAGAAGAAAATTCGTAAATAGTGTTGACGTAACCGTGGATTGTGATTCGCTGGAAGATTGGAAGGTCAGCGATACGTGTGCCAAATATCAAAAGCATGAATGACGAAATGCCTCGCCGTGGCTTGCAAGCGGCCGCAAAGGAGCGAGGGATCAAAGAAAACCAGTCAAGTGATCGTCTCCGTCAACAACTAGCTGAATATGATGCAAATTTGAACGAGGGGAGCGAATTAGCCACTTCTGACGAAGAATACGACAAGCCGAATCCGTCTGGGGTGATACCCGGGGAAGTCATGATCGATTTGGTGGCACCCCTAATGGGCATATCCCACCAACATTGGGACCACGCTCATGTCCTTCGTCTTGCTGAACGTGTCAGCGGAAATTCCGTCCTGGATGGCCGCAGCAGCGTGCGCAATCGGGAAGGCGCGATGCTTTTTGGAGACATCGAGCAAGATCTCACAGAGTACATGGCCAGTCATGCTGACATTCGCCGCCTCCTCGACCCATATTACGTCATGTTTGATCATCCTCTGGCTGCTAATTTTGACCAAGCTATTGCAGCTTATCCCGTGCCCAATTCACCGATACCTCCGCTGGACCTGGCTGACCCAAACGTCCCCTACGTCTTTAGCTTCCAAGCAAGTGCACAGGGCCGCCGCAACGCGCATCAGTTGATTGGTCACGTGCAAGCACTGTGTCCGGGACAATCTGTCCACACGTTCACTAGTGTCGTCTTTTCGCAATTTTAACTCGGCAGCGGGTGGTGATACGTTAAAAAGTCATAAATCACTGAACGGTGATCCCTAACATAGGGATATGAATTATGATGCCAAATGTGAACTATTGTAAGACATGTGTTTGGGTATCTTTGTGTTTGGTAAAATGTAAACTCTAGATAACATGTGTTTGTGTTTTTTTGTGTTTAACAATCTATAAACACAAAAATACAAAAACCCATCGGGTTAGGAGTTTTAACTTTTGTTGGAAAAAGTCAACTTGGCTTCTATGCTCAAGAATTGTTGAATTGTGTACTTAGTTCAATTTGCTGCGTAGCCGTGCAGCGAAGCAAACGATAAGGAGGGAAGAAACGCAGTTTCCTCTCTCTCTCTCTCAAACTTTTATTGAGTAATGCAGGTCTGTCGTGGTTGGCTGAGGCTCAAAACAATGTCAATTCAACAGACAGCGAAGTTGCCTTCTGGGCGTTGGCTGGCATTTCGAGCTGCGTGGTGCAGTGGCAAAATTACAAATTCGTCGGGCTCATCAATTCGTACTTGATTGAAAATGCATTTGGCGTGGGCTACCCCATGACGCTGGCAGTGGGATCGTCGTCGGCCATGAGTGCCGCCAGCTCTGCATCGTCGGCGCTCTCCTCGCCATGCGGCCCAAACAGGCGGTGCGACTTGGAGTCGTTAAATATCTCGCGGATGTCGTCTTTGGTCACGTCCACGTCCGAGACATACTCCAGAAATCAAATGTCGGGTCGGACGCGTCCGAGAGGGGCAATGTGAGCATCTGAAGTGGCTGGGTTTGGTTTTCACGCACGTATTGCAGCAACGACGGCTGCCCGATTCGAACATTTGCCACGGCAACGCGCGCCATAGCATTCAGAGTCGCAGCGGTTGTAGGCACAATAAATGTTTGCAAATACGCGACCGACGGTGCTAAAAATCCCCCGAGGCAGATCGACGGGGGCGAATCGTGAGCACAGATGAGGTTGATATCCGCGACGTCCAAGCTTGTTGCCATGGCCGAGAGGAGCACATTGTCTTTCGATGGCGCCAGCAACGTATTTACCACTTGCCCACATGGATTGAGTCGGCCTGTAAGCTGCATGAACCCCTGGCTGAGAATCGTGCCTCCAAAATCTTGGCAAAGAATGTTGCCTCAATGTGTCAGCCAAGTGGACATCTGCAGCGCCCGTAGTGGCGATCGCGAAGTCGTGGCCTTTCAAGGCGACATTGGGTTTCTCAATCTCATCACGGAGGGGACACCGCCCGTGACCCAGCAAGTCCGAGCCAACGAGTTGCCCGTTACCATCACAACGTATGCCTTGACCGGTGTCCAATACATCACATGGGTCCTACTCAGCATAACTGGCCTCGCCTTGTTGTATATTGTCGTGAGTCGAGGTGGTTTTGAGCCTTGGAACGTGCTTGAGCTCAACCGCGTCGCGGGTATGGTCTGAATCGGTCGACCCCTCTTGCTCTTGCGGGGGGTCACGGCCCTCTGCCTCCTCAGCACCGCCACGCTCGAATTGAGCCTCCAAGACGAGCGGTCCTTTTTCAGCGTGCCGAGTCTGCCATGGTACAAGACGATCCTCGCAGCAGGAGAATCGTCCTGGCTCGTTTACATCGTCAACGACGTTATGATGGTTTGGACCAAGCAGTACACTCGGTGTACGCGACCGCTTTGAGTTGCCTGGTTTGGCTTGTGGCTGCCGTGCTCACACTCGCCCAGCCAGTCGTCCACAGTGCCACAATCGACCCCACTTCGAAATCGACCACATGGATTTTCAGTTGGTGTGCAGCAGCGGCACGATCACGATTGGCAACGTCGCGCGGCTCTACGTGTTGATGAGCATCCTTGCCATCTGCAACGGCGTCGGATATGGCGCGGAACGTGTATTTTTCAGAGCAGCCAAACCTGATGCACATCATTATTTCCCCCTCCTCAGTGCCGGGGCAATGCATTTGTTTGATCGCACCACGTGGATGTTTGATGGCATTTATTTAATCGATCCTGCGTCGGCAGTATTGAACGGCATGATCACACTCAACATGAGAATAAAGTGACATTAACACCGTGATGTTAGTAGAAATGGGAGTGTTCGAGGTGGGGTCTACAGAGGGTTTCCAAGCAGCGAGTTCGCCTCTGCCAAGGGGAGGGCTGTCATGAATCGCGTTGGCATCGCGTCGTCGCCCGGGGTCATCTCGACAGCAAAATGTCGCCACACTTTAATGTCCATGACATGAATAGTCGCCCCTCCTCACACATCTCACACGAGCAACATGGACTCAAGAATTCGAAGCGGGTCTGGGGAATCAAAACAATTCATGCCGGTGGTCGCGTTGAGGATGGAACCTGCTCACAAGTCAGGCGAAACCCGATTTTAGTTGAAAGATATCAACATATATGGCCCATGCCGGTTGACACACTCATGCATTACTCGATGTGAGCTGTAGACTATTAGCGTGTATGTCGGAGTGTGGTCGAAAGGCGCTGATATTGTCTAAGCGAAACCGCCACATCGAATTTAGTCATCGTTCTTTCGTGTTTAAACACTGAGGCTACCCTTCCGAGGGCATGGGGGTGTCTTCTTGGATGCCCCAGGGGGGGAAATCTCCCCAACCTGGCGAAGGAGGTAAACATCCGTATGGTCCACAACCACCATCGAGCGTCGCATTCAAGGGATCGTCCGTCGCTCCTTGGTCTGTCGAGCTGGCGAGAGTCAACGCCGCATTGGCAATGGCAAGCAGGAGGAAGGACGCTTGCATGAGGAGCCAGGAAATTGGTAAGTGAGAATGGATTTTTAAAAGTCGACTGACTCGCGTCTCTTGGACTTGAGCCTTTTGCACTTTTATTTCATTGACAACTCGTGCCAAATGCGTTCGATTTTATCTCCATCTCCGATTGTCACCAATGGGCAAAGTGGTTTTGCTGCATCTCGAGGCCCCACAATAGAGTGGTTTGAATCCAAGAGATTGAAGTTGACTCGCTCACGGAAGAATAGATATGCTACCAATGCAACTTTGGAGGTTCGACGCTTTTTGGGTGCTTCAACTTGAGCGATTGTTCATTGGTGCTCGAGGCCTTGGTTAAATCGTGGGCTACTCGTGGACTGTGGAATGATTCCATATCTGATTCGTTATCAGACTCAATGAATCCAATTGTTGCTGCACAAACTATGCATTAAAATTGTGGAATCAACGCAATGCAAAAAGGTATTGTCTGATATGACCCTTGTCCTGAAAGTGCATTTTCCATGACCCTCTTCGGTTCCCAAGGGCTTCTATACTGTCCCAAGGGCCTCTCTACTGAATTCCCATGCATTTCATTGAAGTGAAACCACGAGTATCGAAATGGCCATGTGCATTCATATTTGTCACGCGACCAAGTTGGATTGCAAACACTTCAATCATCTCGTGTTCCACCATGTATTCCCAGCGCATTTACCATGTGGTAGGGACCTTAATGAATATTGTTTCCATGCTGCGCTTTGCATGGAGGGCTACGACACAAGCTTGAAACTTGATTACCACGAGGCGTGTGTTTGTTAAAATAATAGCGTAGCCATCGAGGCAGAACCACATTGTGATTTGCTTCAGGTAGTTCAATCTCCTGATAGCAAGACCATGCACACAAACAACGCAATATAGAAGCCTAATTTTGTTGCCTTCAACCTGTTTCTCTATTCCGAGGAACTCGTCATGTTTGTGCGTGTTGTTCTACCTGCAATGCAGGGTGGTTCCGGCGGTGTGCGAATTGGTGTCAGACAACGGAATCGCACTCTTGAGCCGACGCGGCACGTTTTCCGACGCGTAAAAGGCAAAATGGCGCCATACTTTGATGTCCATGGCGTAGATTGTAGAACCGACGCGGAACGTGAGGATGCCGTTGAGCAGCGCCGAGGCAGGATCGACAAAGTAGACATTTTCGTGCATCCACTTGGTCCGGTGAAACAAATACGTGGCACCAGCGCTGAGGAGCGGGAAATGGTGCGTGTCTGGCTTGGTCTTGCGCTGGTACACACGCGCGACGCCATATCCCGCGACGTTGCATAGTCCAATGATGGCCAGCAGCCAGTAGAGTCGTGTGACTTGCCCTATGGCAACGGTGCCACCGCGGCAGACGAGCTGAAAATCCATGTGATCAATCTCGCAAGTCGGGTCGATGGTCGCGTGATGCACGACTGGCTTAGCGAGCGTGAGAATCGTCGCAACAAACCAAACGAGGGAGCTCGAGGCGGAGGCATAGACTGACGTGTACTGCTGGGTCCAGACGAGGACAAGGTCATTGAGAATGTAGACGAGCCAACCCGACTCGCCCGAGCCAAGAATTGTCTTGTACCACGGCGGCGACGAAACACTGAAAAAGAATCGCTCGTCTTGGGTACTTAATTCGAGCGTGGCGGTGCTGAGGAGGCAGAGGGCCGTGACACCACGCAAGAGCAAGAGCGGCCGACCGATCCAGACCATCCCCGCAACGCGGTTGAGTTTCATCATATTCTTGGGTTCATATGCCGCGGTGCCGCATCCAATATATAGGAGCACGAGGCCAGCAACGCCAAGCATGACACCAGTGATGTAGAGGACACCCGCCAACGCATACGTTGTGATGGTCGTGGGCAGTTCGTTCGTGAGCACTTGCAGATGCAGAGGTGGTGTCCACTCGGTCATAACATTGACAAACCCCACGTCGCCTTGAAATGCTACGACTTCTCGTTCGCAGGACGCCCATTCAAAAATATACAGCCAACTCCAAAATGCAAACGTCGGGTCCGAGGGGTCAAGGAGGGGGAACGTGACCAGCTGAAGCGGTTGGGATTTGTTTTCACGCACATATTGCATCAGCGAGGGCTGGAGGGTTTGCACATCTGCGGCGGCGAGGCGCGCCATTCCTGCCACGGACATGACAGCCCTCGCGGCAACGAACATTTGCAAATACGCCAGCGACGGGCCTAAATACTCGTCCACGCAAACGAGCGGGGTTGTGTCGTGGACGCAAGTCGGGTTTATATCCGCGGAAGATGCGAGCCCAGAGGCAATGGCTGCAACGAGGACATTGGTTTTGGATGGTTCGAGCAACGTGCTAATGTCTTGCGCACACGGGTTCTGACGGCTCGTGTATTGCAAAATCCCCAGCGCAAGCGTGCTGCCGCCGAAATCCTGGCAAAGAAGACTTCCGCCAAGCGCTAGCCAGTCTTGTTTTTCAAGCAACGACGATGGCATTGCAAAGTGCGAGCTCAGAATCGCATGGGCAATGGTGGCGTAGGCGCTCCCCGCCCGCGCGCTTTCCGCATTCGTCGTCCGAATGAGATCTATGCCAATGGCCATCAATTGCTTGACAGAGTCAGGACAAGGGACATTTTTCATGTCGATCGAGCCAAAGGGACCAATCTGACGCTCCACAATGGCAAATGCGTCGAAGAGAGGCAAGGACAGCGTCATATTTTGCGCCAAAACCGACAACATCGTCGTGTTTGTAAAGGCAAAAGCAGCGCTGCTACGGATCAAGCTGCGGCCGCCAAGAAGGGTTGTGTTGGCCGAGATAGCCCAGAGGTCACTGGCCAGACCCCAGTACATTTTATACGATGTCTGCGCCGCGATGACGTACGATCCGTTGGAACGACTGAGAGTCATGGAATAGCCCACACCAAATGCATTTTCAATTGTGTACGTATTGATCAGTCCAGGGTATTTGAAGTTTTGCCACTGAACCACACAGCTTGAAATATTACGTGTAGTCCAGTAGGCAACTTCGCTGTCCACAGTATTGGCGTTGGATAAAGTTTGCGCCAACCATATTTGCCCACTTGTACTTGCTTTGAGTTCATTTCCGAATGCAGCGTCGAAAGATGTTCCCCAGCATCGATTAAAAGACTCCCAATGGATGTTTCGCAGCACTGCTTCAAGGTAAAGCGCTCCATTGGAGGCATCCTGGAGGCAGCGTGTTTGGCGAGCTGCACTGTTGGCCATGGCCCATCGTCGGTCAAAGTCGACCCAACAATATTGAGAGAAAATCCACGGCGCGTCGCAGCCATCCGTTCGTCGGAGGCCTTGAATCGACGACCGAATGTCACTGAGGGCCTCAAACTGCAATCTGGCGCCATACCACGGGGACGAGACGACTTGAAGGGTTGGGTCCGAGTAATTGACGTCCATGGTGCTCCATTTGGGGTCATCTAAGCGAACATTGGACATTGTGCGACCTAACCACAGTTGTTGATTGAACCAATCGGCAATGGCAATGTGATGAGCCGTCATATTGAAAGAAGCCCAGTAAAAGTCATTGGCGAAATTGACTGTGGACACGACAATGTAGGAAACACTACCTATGCACGACGCCAGAATGTAGATCAATCCAGCAACGGCGGTGAGTTTTGGGATCCATTTCGCACGAAATGCAATGGGCGCTTCCTCAGTTGGAGAGTCTGTGTGCAGACCAAATGTCTCAATGCACGAAGGCTGTGCCACTTGATGGTGCAACGCTGTGTACCCGTCGTGGTACACTAGCCAGAGCTTGATGTCAAACAAGTAGACCCGAGTACCAACTTTGAACGGCACCAACCCTGTCATGGCCAACGCCACAGCGTCCAAGTTCCAATCTTTCGTCGGGTCTTTCCACTCCAAAAACGCTTCTGCCGACCCGTGCAATAGCAACGAGGCCTCTGTTTCTCGGCTCTTGAGACTACTCATTTGTGTGCTCCAAACCGAAGCGACTATGTACCCCGTCACAAGGGCGACGCCGTCGACGAGTACGAGCGTGAGTATCCGACCCCAGCTGCCTACGGCAACAACCCCACTTTGGCAGTACAAGTTTTCAAATGCGTTGGCAGTCGTGCACTGGCGATCGAGCGTCGCAGTGAGCATGACGGGGGTCGTGGCTTCCAAAAGGACCGTCGCGAGCCATGCGATAGCACAAGACATCGGCGCTGCAACCCGCGTGTGGGTTCTCGTCACTATGACCAGTGCATCGCTGGCGCAATACAAAATCCAAGTCGCTTCGCCCGCGACAACAAATGTTGCCCAGAGGGACCGACGAGTGGCAACAAATTTCGTGTATCCGTTGGCCATGGCAACTAATGTTGTTTGGGGCGACCCGAGCAGCAAGATCGCCGTCAGGCCGCGCAGAAACAAAAACGGGCGTCCAATCCACACGAGCATGGCCACACGATTAAAGTTCAAGAAATTCATGTCGTTGATGCGATTCTGTTCCCGGACGGTGTAGACACTGACAAGCACGCCGATGCAGACAGCGATCGCACTTGTGTACAAGACCAAGCTATAGAGAATTTGGGGTCCGCTTAGGCTTTGGCTGGAACTGCCCATCGTCAATTGGTAGATGGGAAACACTTCCGACATAACAACCACCGTGGACACGTCGCCTTCGATGCTCACGACTTCCCTTCGACCTTCGATCCAGTCAAAGATGGCCAACCAGCCATAAAACGACCAGTGGGGATCAGATGTCAATAGAGGCTGCTGCAAGACGACCCAATTGGCTGTAGTTTGAGCAAACTGGATAAATTGAATAGGCGGGATTGCATTCGTGGCTTGGGGGGTCCAAGCTGTCGATGGCAACTCGCCGATACTCTGTCCCAGCGTCTGGGCTTGCGCCAGAATGCTGATGCAACCGGCAGACATTTGCAGCGTACACACAGTCGCAACATCCGTTGCCCCACTGGCCATGAGTGCAAACACAAGGGACGTAGCAGTTGCGGCGAGCGTAAATTGATGTGTTTGGGCACACATGTCATCAAAGGCAAACTGACTTTGGGGGTATGGCGTGGCAGGGTTAGTAAGGCAGAGAAGATTGCCCCCGAAATAACTCATGCCGTCGGCGCCCTTGAAGGCTGGCGGCAAAGGCGTGAGGCTCAGACTGGGGAAATCCTCAAACGTGGTCAGTGCATTGGGTGTGCCACTGAAGTATAAGTCCAGGGACTGTGCAAATGCACTGTGCAGTGTGATGAGACGAAGTGGCAATTGAACATACAAAAGATCTACGCCACCGAATGGACCAATTGTGGAGTAAAATGCCCCGGGCTGCTCGTTGTAGACGCCATTGGTGTCTTGAAGGCCCAATTGATTGGAAAAGACATAGCCTTGGACTTGGAAATAGTTGCTGGCGTTGCGCACGAGGCTCAGGTTGAGGATTGCGAGGTTGCCCATGTCGTTGCGGAAGTTTGCAAACATGTTAATCGACGTCCACGGCCCCCACACGTGGTCCATGGTTTTAAGCGCCATCGTTTGTTCGACGTTGAGTATATTTCGCAGCCCGACACTCTCGGTGTGCCCCATTTGGACTTCGTTTTGCCACTGCAACTCGTATCGCGTGAGCTGATGCGCTTCGAGGTACGCAACTTCGTCGGCCACGCTGAGCTTCTGGGCGTACTTGGGTCGATCAGCCAACCATTGCGCACCATCGAGGGTCGCTTCCAGGGCTTGTCCAATCACAATTGGCCACGCGGCGCTGTTGGCTCTCTGAAACACCGTCCAGTCGACGTTGCGCAAGACGAATTCAACGTAGTTGGCTGCGTTGTCAACGTATCGCTCGAGGCAGCGCCGGGCGCGCCCGTCAGTGTGGGCAATGTCCCATCGCCTCTCGAAATCCACCCAGCAGTACTGCGCGTACGCCGACGCGAGCCTGCTTTTGCCTGTGGAGCGCATTCCTTGGATGGCCTTGGCCAGTGTGTTCATTTCCGTGTAGAGGACCCGGCGGGCGTAGTTGTTGTAAAAATCTGGCTGGGTGGTCGCACTCGCGTAGCACTTCGGGAGGGCGGCGTCGGCTGCAAAGAGGTCCACCGAGCCATTCGAGAGCGTTTGGAGCTTGACATTGAGGATGTCGACGAGGAAGGCTTGGTAGCCAGTCGTGTTGTAGTGGGGCCAGTAGAGGTCGTTGGTCATGGATGGCTGAAGCAAGATGCAATACCACACACTGCAAGCCAGAGTCCCGGCAAGATAGCCCAGGCCAAGGAGCGCCATGCCGCGCGAGGTTGGCGAGAATGGATGTAAACGACTCGCTCGAGGTACATGTCGATCGGGAACCGAGACGGCAGAAACCCACATGTCTGTTTTGGATTGGCCCATGAGGGGACTGCCCAGTCGAAGCGGCGCTGGTCGAACAGACATGCTCCTCGGCGGTATGAGGATGGACCGGTTGACGGCCCGAGTGAAACTGACGCTGGCGGGGCTTGTGAAAGTGAAACCGCTCCAAACATACTGAAACGCCTTCTGCACCACTTTTCATGGTGGCATGACGCCGTTTGGCCTCGATCTGAGTGTGCTCAACCAACCAGACTCAACTTGCAAAGTGGAATGGTCCGATTACACAGGTAAAATCCTTAAGTATCTTTTTATCTGAACCAATCAAAGATTGTTCGGCTTCAAAAACTCGCATCATTGGCTCAGTAAGAAATATTTTGTCCAATGAAAGTGTTTCGAACGTCATGTGAACCGCATCAACCTTGCGAATGTCCATGCGCATGTCATCGTCGTCCCCGCCACCAAGTGCCCACATTCACATCTACGAGGAACTCAATGACAAACCGTCGGTCTTCCTCGGCCTCGCCAAGATCGTCATCATGCTTGTGAATGTCGCCTTCATGATCCTCGCAGGTCTGCTCGTCTACTTTGCCACATGGGTCCGCAACGCTGGGTTGGTCGCTATCTTCACCAACTACGCCTGGGTGTCGAACGCAACGTTCGCGATCGTCTTGTCGTTTGGGATTCTCGTTGTCACCGTGTCGTTCGTCGGCTGCCTGGGCGCTTGGGCCAAGCAACGGTAGGCCATCATCAACTTCCCATCCAAACCCACTTTTGCATCCCAGGCACCTCCTGCTGGTCTTTGCCGTGGGTCAAACCATCAACTTGCTCTTCTTCATATTGCTCTCTACGGCTGGTTTTCTCTCCCTCCATCTCGTGAACTCGTGGCAGATCGATAGCATCCCCACTACGCCCGAGACATCCCTCGCCCAAGATTTTAATCCGTTCTACTGCCAAAGCCAAGTCGCCTACTTCTGCTCTGTTGGCAGTGTCGGCGACTCCCTTGCGCTCTTCTTGGGACCTGATATCGCTGCCAAGGCTGGACACGCATTTGATCGGCTGTACGGCTGGTACCAAGTGTGTGATGGCTCGACAATCAGCGTCACGGACCCAGATTTGGCTGCCAAAGTGAATGCCACATGCGTCTTGTGCCACCAATACCCCATTGCCACGTACGGCGACTTCCTCACAAGTGTTGCCAATGCCTGTCCGCTCACACCCGCCATGACTCCATGGTGCGCTGGGTATTTCAACAGTAGCAACCGGTGCGCCACGAGCCAGGACTGGAACCATTGCGTGAATATTTTTCCTAGGAGCATGGCGATGCTGGAGACGACGCCCTATGGAAACTGCCGCTCGAGTTTTCTCGGTCTATGGCAAAGCCTTAGCAAGTGGGTCGCTTATGGAGCCTTGGGCACAGCCCTCTTGTCGTACGTGTGTAATGACATCCATGATTGTTAACGTTCGGTCGAGGCTCGTGCTTATCCTGTTGTCCCTCGCCCTCCGTCGAGTCGTGCTTCAAATGGCATCGACCAAGGCGTTCGAAATGGAAAGCCTTGTAGCCGACAACGCCAGCGACAATGACGCGCAGAGTTACCGCGTCCTGGCATCCCCAGCGGCATCCACTTCCGATCTAGTTTGGCATTCAACTCATGGCCGTGAGATGCAATAACATTCGAGTATATATAGATTAATGCCGGCCCGTCGACTTAAGCGGCAGCTTTACGCGGGGATCCCGTTGGCGTGCGCACATGCTTGAGCTTGATGTCGCTCTTGATGGAAATAAAGTGTCGCCCGGCGCCATTTTTAACCGTTGGCGCGTCACCTTTCGGGTCGTCTTGGACGCTCCCGACTTCCATGTCCGCCGAAACGTCTGCCGCCTTCCGGCGGTGGACGACACAGGCCACAAAAACCAACCCAAAGAGCATGAGCGCGACGACGAGCGCGGGAATGGCCACGGCCGGCGTCCACTTCGTCGCGGCGGCATAGAGTTGGTCGCGGCAAATGCGAAATGGCGCGCCTTTGTACGGGTCGCCGACCTTTTTCGATGCCAAGAAGGCGACACACCACGACAGCGCCGCGGCGTCGGGTGGACACGCTTCGTTGGCCCATGCAAAGACAGAGTTGAGCTTGGAGAACTGATCGGCCATGCCACAACCTTGGCAGATTGGATCGAGTTTGAAGGCGGGGACGAGCGAGAGGAGGTCGGCGACGGGGCCATTGCGGCGGTAGTTGTCGCAGAGGCTTTGCATGCCGTGGATGCCAGCGCCGGTGAGGAGGTCCTTGAGCACATCCAGCACGGCGGTGATCGTGGCCGACGACGTCTGCGGCGCAAACATGTCGATTGCGTCACGGAATTTGACGTTGTTGCACACATTCGCGCCCGTCGCGTAGCAGTACACTTGGTTGAATCGACCCGCGAATGCAGCTTCCTGCTTCTCGTCGGCCGGGTACGCCTTTTGCTTCCATCGGTTCGCCTTACCAAAGATAAACCACGCAATGCCCGAAATCGCAACGAACGCGACCGCGGCGACCGTGGCCAGCACGGCGTACGACACGAGGAGCGCGCGCCATCGGAAGAGGGCGCCCACGAGACCCAGCACCGCCGCGAGGATGATGACCGATGAGAAGATCAAGACGACGGTCGAGATCGTGTTGTTGAGCACCTGCGCGCTGTCGATCCCGTCAAACATGTCGGTCCAATGGTCGGCCTTGAGCGAGATGCCGGCATAGAGGACAAAGATGCCCGCGGCGAGGAAGATGAGGTTCGAGAGAACCATGAGAAGCACGTAGCATTTGACCTTGGACCACGCCATGATGATGCTGCCTCGGTCTGTCCACGCAGAATATGACATGGCGAGGGCGGCCGCCGCCTGTTGTGGTTGTGTCGTGATCTTGGCAAGGCCGCTTGCAATCTGATTGGCTGCTGGAAAACGACGTTGCGTGATTGGTCCTTATGTTTGCTTTATTCTCCAACGAAAACTCAAAGTTGGAAATGGAGACATTCCATTGGACGAATATTTTACGATGGACGACGACGGCCGACAAATTGTTGGATATGTCAAAATAGATCTCAACGAAGGATATTGTTCACTCGCGAAATACACGGTGTTCCAAAGATTTTGCAGAAGACTCCCACCCAATTCTTCAGAGAACTCCGGAGTATTTTGAAGAACTTGGGAGATTATTTATCTTTTTGGAAATCGTCGAAATAGTCTTGGATGTGTTCTCAGGGACTCGAAAACAATAAATATTTTGCCCGATTTCATAAATAATTGATCATTTAATGTATTGAACTGAAAAATCCATCGAAATAGTAGTACTAAATGTGCGTTCCTTACTAAAACACGAAGCACCAACATTCTCTTCTCCGTGCGACTGAGTGCGATTGCCCTGGACACATTCACGAACGTGACGGTCGCCCGGGTGCGAGATGTTCAACTTTGGCAAGCCGGTCAAGACGGCGCGCGAGCAGGCACGGGATGCGAAGCGAGACATTGGACACAGCCAGCGCGATTTGGAAAGGGAGAAGATGGCGCTGGAGCGGCAGGAGAAGCAGCTCATAGCGGATATCAAACGCGCGGCAAAGGAAGGCAACGCGGCCGGAACAAAGATCCTTGCGAAGCAGCTCATTCAGCTGCGTCAGCAAAAAGACAAGATGGTCGCCATGAAGTCGCAGTTGGGGGGCATCAGCATGCAGACCTCGGTACGACATGATCGACTTTTGTGCACTTGGATCATCACTTCGATCATGATGCAGGCCATGTCGGCACAGATGACCATGGTCACGGCGATGGAAAAGTCGACCAAGGTACAACATGTCATCTTCTCCATGCGCCTCTCCGATCTTGGACTCATGATATGCCAGACGATGGCCGCCGCGAACAAGCAGATGGACACGAGTCGATTCCAAAAAGTCATCATGGAGTACGAAAAACAGAGCGAATTGATGGGCATGCGGGAAGAGATGATCCAAGACTCCCTCATTGACGCCGTAAGTAGATGCATCAATGTGTGTGTTCCTTCTCATGCCCATGGACTAGTTTGACGACGACGAGATTGAAGAAGAAGGCGACGCTGTCGTCGACCAAGTGCTGGCCGAAATCGGGTTGGATTTGGGGACTCAAATGGCGGATGCGCCCAAGCAGGCAGTGGCGAGTGGGTTCTCCATTGAGCAGCTCTTGCAGGAAGCAGAGGCCGCGCGGCCAAAAGCGTTCGCCCCAGCTTCCTTGCGCAATTAACCCGATCGCGTGTTTATTGACTATCGCGTGTTTATTGGCTATCGCGTTAACACTCTCTCCGACGACTTGTGCAGCATGACGAGGCCTTCAGGGGTTGGCGTCGACGTCGGGTTAGCGTAGCCGCGTGCGGCCAATGCCTCGACTTCGCCCGGTGTGAGCCGCACGACGTAGACCGACACGGATAAATACGGCGGATACTGCTCCTACGTCTCGGGTCAGCTGTGCGCGATTTTTGTTTTGCTGCGTGCGGCTCGTACCGTCGAGGCGGTTGCGGCGTCTCGGATGTTGAACGTGCAATCGATCGTCCGGCATTCCTTGAGCCCGCCCAGTTCAATGTCGACGATTTTGGCGGCCGCGGGGTCGGCGGTGGCGGGATGGAGGAGCCGTACGCGGCAAATGCCATCATGGGCGCCGTAGAATGCCTGCATCATGTCCAAGCTGCCGCGGACGTACGACTTGTGGGTGCAGTCAAAGACAATGTCATCGTGTCGGCCAAACGAGTCGACGGCCATCGTCTCGCGCTCGCCTGCGGTGTCGATCACGCGCTGCGGCGCCGTTCGTTTCTAGCCTCACGAGTCAGCATGACATCTCTCGTGGGATCTTTCAAAGATACCACAAATGCATATATGTGTACCTGACCGAGGAGCGTGTACACCGCCGACCACCCCACGGCGCCCTCGGGTGGGTGCCAATTGTGAGTTCGATGCAACATCATGGTGATGCACCATGTCGACAGCGTCTGAACGGATGACGGCCGCCGCGTCACCGTGACTTGAGCGAGGTCGTCGTCATCATGAAGCAACAAATCGTCCAGGACCGAGTCGCCATCGTCGTCTTTGTCGTCGCCGAGGTTGACTAGTGGTCGTTGCGTTGACGGAGACGCCGGGCGTGACGGAGACACGACTTTCTTTGTCTCTGTTTGTTTTCGCCTCGGAGGGGGAAGCCCTGCCGGACGCTTGTCGGCGTCGAGCATCTCCTCCACCAAGTCTTCGAGCTCGTCGTCGCCGCCTCGCGCGTCGCCGCTGCCGACCGACGACCCACTGCGCTGGTTCCGACCAAATTTGTCGAGCGCGCCAGCCGCGGGCACGTGGAGCGTCCCGTCATCTTGGACGACGTTGATGTTGTCGATCCACTCGGTGCAAATCTTGTCGTTGCAGCAGTAGCTCGTGTCGGGCACGTAGACGCCGTAGTACTGCCGCAAGTTGTACCTCGCCGTGATGTGCCGCGACTGGACAACGCGAATGCGTTCAAACCCGACGTTGGCCTTCAAGTTGAAGAGTTCGCCGCTGCTCATGCTTGTGTAGATGTCTGTTTTCGAGACAAAGGCGCTTCGAAACTGGTACAGCTGTACTTTGGTCGAGCCGAGGAGGACCGAGTAGGACGATTTGGGGTCGAGAATCGGCGCGCGGTGGGTGCGTCGATCGGGTTTTGGTGGCGCGTCACTTGCACGACCTTGCGTGTGGCCGCGACGGGGGTCAATGTCAACATGATGCGGGTCCGTGCACCGAATCAATTGGATCGTGATGATGCCTTCGTCAATCAAGTACGCACCAAGCCCGCTCGTTTCGCGGAGTTTGGCTTGCAGCGGTGTCTTGGGCGCAAAGAAGTGGAAGCAGCGCATGATATTGAGCGGGATCCAATAGCATCGATTCCCGCCAGCGGCGGCGGCATTGTCTTCCGGCGGCGCGAGCTGCATCGCATGGGCGTGGATCGGGACAAAGCAATCAAACCCGAGGACCGAGAAGCGAAGGTAAAGTCGCGACCGTTTGGGACGTGATCTCGTGTCGGCGGCGGTCTCGCTCTCGTAGAGCTCCTTGGGGATGTCGTAGAGCGCTGAGAAGAAGAGCATGAGCCGGCAGAGTGTAAATTCCGTCGGCACGTGCGCATGTAGCGGGTGCGACTTGGCCGCGACGTTGGCGTCGTGGATGATGGTGATCCCGCCGTCGCGCATCGTCTTGGCGGGGCACCCAAGGTATAGGTTGAAGCGCGTTTCGACTTTGAGCAGCGCTTGGTCGCGTTCGTAGAGCGCGTAGCAGAGGCTGCAGACGTTCCACGATTGATAGAGGAGGCCGCTTTCAAGGTCGTCCTTGGTTTGGCCAAGAAAACTCAGGTTGACGTGCGGCCCCGACCGGAGCCGGATGCGGCTGATCGTTTCGTACATCATTTTCATCGTCATCTTGTACGCGACTTCGTGCTGGTAGTAGAGCACTTGGCAAAACTTGCATGCGACCATCTTGTGCACCTTCCAGCCGAGATCGGTCGCGGCGGCGGCAGCGGTCGAGTCAGAGGGTTTCCTCTTGGCGAGATCAATTGCTATCACCTCCGAGTGCTCGGGAAAGTCGTCTTGCACCGTGGACCGGTCGTAGGCATCGCCAAGTTTGGTCGGCAAGACCCCGAGGCGACCGGGTCCGTGGCTTTTGATGCGGAATGCTTTGACCTGGAGGAGCCACCACTGACCCATATCGTCTTTGACAAAATCGCCCACAAACGTGTCGATGGTCACACGCAGGGCCCCTTCGACGTACTTGACAATCTATCACGTCGTCAGTGCATGCGACGAGGCTAGCTACTCGGTCGTACGAACCCGGTGATTGATTTCCATCACGTCGTTGCACGCGCGCTCGGTGAGTTTGGCAAACGTGCAGCCGTCGTCGACGGCTGTGAGCGTGCAAAAGCGCTGGAGCACGGGCACGGTGGGCTCGTCAAACGGCACCATGTTTGTAATCATCCACCCCGTGGGTGGCCGGCTCTGTTTGTAGATGGCGCGCACGACAAATGCCTTGGGGCCCTTGGGCTTGACAAACTTTTGCAGCGCAAACGTGACGGGCGAGCCCGCGGCTTTGGAGAGCGCGCTCTTGAGTTCGACCGTGTTGTAGAGCTTGATGTTGTTGCCGGTCGTTGTCACGCCCGCGAGCCCGCTTTTCGAGAGCAGAGGCTCCTTGAAGACAACCACTGGGTCATTTTCGAACCGCCGATTGCCCAGCTTTTCCATCACGTGCGAGTCTTGAAAATTGATAACCTAAGCATTACCGCCACCGTCATCACGGGCTGGTGGTTAGAATGATACGACCTTGCGGACATGCCCATGCTTGTCGCTGTAGAGCCACACGGGCGGGAACGATCCGCCAAAGATGATCGTATCGGGGAGCCAGCATTTGAGCTGCACCTTGGCGCAGCCCATCGACTTGAGAGGGATCCCATCTTCGTCCAGGGTGGCGCCGTCACCGTCGCCATCGTCGTCTGTCGGGGCCCCGCCTGGTGCTTGCTCCTTGCTGCTCTCACTCGCCCCCACGTCGGCCACGGAGGCCAAGTACTTGTAGAAATGCACACCGGGCAAGAACCCATCTGCGTAGACCATTTCAACATCCAAGAGCGATGCCTCTGTCCGCAGGGCATGGTACCGCGCCGCCGCCTTGGCGCGTTTGGCGTGCTGCAGCGCCGCGAGGAGCTTCCGACTCGTGACGAGGTCCTGCACTTGGGTGTTCATGTCCATCATCTCGTCGTCGGACACGACGAGTTCTTTGCGGTCGACATCCGGGTCAAGGAGGCGCCGCGGCAGCGGACCCCGGGACCGCCGTCGCATGCCAGCGTCTGGGGGTCGACGAGGCAGTTACACTCGTTCCAGGTCGGATGGCGATGAATATAAAAACCATAGTGATTGCAAGACATTTTCTACCATTTTGGCTTGTTTGTGGTTATCTTTGACATTACGACGACATGTGTCCATACAATATGATTAAGTTAAGGGTGGTTTATAGGCATGATATGATGCATGTAGTCGTCGTGTTGTCGACATTGGAGTGTCGGTTTCACACGCGTGGACGAAGCCGTTACAAAGTAATCCCCCGCAACCGGCGGCGGCCACGACGACGACGACGACAACGCAGCGGTGTGATGGAGGCCAAGTTGGTGGCGCTGCAGCGGCAGTCGCGCGAGCAGCACGCACTGCGCAACACGTTTTCCAGAACCATAGCGTCGCGCTTCTTTGTCGATGGGAGTTTGGCACGGCAGAAGCGTCTCGCCGAGACCGCTCGGCGGCGGCAAGAGCGGCTGGCCGAGAAAACCCGCTTGGAGCGCCTCAAGGGCGAATGGCTGCGGCGGCAGTACGAAGAGCGCAAGGAACTCGAAGATAAGAAGCGCGAGCGCGAAATGGACCGCGCGACGCGCCGCCTCCAGGCCATGAGCGCCGAAGTGATCCAGGCGGCGTGGCGGCGGTGGTCCCACGACCGGCTCTATTGGCGGCTCGTGCACCACGCAGCCACCTTGATTCAGATCACCCTCGGCGAGTTTTGTACGCGGCGGCGCGTGCGACGCCATCGCGCGGCCACGCGGCTGCGTCGGTGGTGGCGTCTCGTGGCCTGGCGGCGGCAACGGCAGCGCGCAGCCAATTGCATCACCGCGTGTGTCCACCGCTGCGTCCTGCGGCGCCGTAGCCGCGTCTTTCGCATGCGGTGGGCGGCCGCCGTCGTCGTACAGCGCGTGTGGCACGGCTACTGGCGCATGACGACCGCCGCCGCCGCCGCGACGATCCAGCGATGGGCGCGACGAAAGCACCACAAAAAACAGATCAAGCGACTCGCAAGCATCTATCAGCACCTGCGGACGATCGAGCGCATGGATGCGAGCGCGCGGGTGCTGCAGCGGCGGCTCGGCCACGCAGCCGTGGCGCAGCGGATCAAGGCTGACACTGCCTTTCGCGCCAGGCTCGATGCGGCCAAGCAGCCGGAAGTCAAATCGATAACAATGCCGTCCGGGACGACGGAGCACCGCTTGCGCGAGGCGGCGGCGCGGGAGACGGCGCTCAAGTTGGAGGAAGCGCGCGTGCTGCGGGAGATCGAGACGCTGCGGCAGGTGAGTCTGCCCAAGGCAACGCAGCGCCGCAACGACGAGCGAGAGAGTTTGCGGCGGATGCGCGCACTCGAGAGCCAGCGCGCGGCCAAGGACAAGCATGTGGAGCTGCTGCGGCTGCGCGAGTTGGAAGACCAAGCCCGGCGCGACATCCGCTTGGACATGGAGAAGCGATGGGACCAAGAGCGACGGGAAAAGATAAAACTCAAGACGACCAAGGGAGCAACAGCGCCGACACTGCGACAAGTACTAGACAGTAGACTCGAGGTCAACGACGTGCGTTGAACTGGCAAGGATGAGGAGGAGGACTGTATCGGCAAGAGGACACATGGAGAAGAAGAAGAGCGTGTACATATAGGCTGCGAAACAGCGACAACGAGGTCGAAATCATCAACGATGGAGTTATTCCGTGAGAACGACGGCGCGCGACATGGACGTCGAGCGTTGGCTCTTGGCTTCGAGGATGTCAATGTCGTTGGTACTCAAGACCCTCGACTTGTGTTTTCGCATGGCAAAGACGGCGGTGGCGGCAACGATGAAAACACCGACGACGACGAGGACGACGATCGCCCCCGTCGAGAGACCGCCGGTGGACGACCCCGACGCGCCAGTGTTGTTGGGGCCGACGCCGGGCGAGGGGGTGGGCACGGCCGTCGGGAGGGGCTCTAGTGTGCGCGCGTATGCGCCACAGCCGCCTTCGGTGATGTTGGCAAAGTACGTCGACTTGTTCAGAGCTGGATTGAAGCAGCATTCCTGTGTCGCACCGGGGCCAGAGTAATGGAGGAGGCCGTCGCAGCAGACCCACTTGTCCCGCGGGATGTAGCAGATGCCCGCGTCGCCGGCCTTGTTCAAGCAAAAGATCTCGTTGGACGCACAGGTGGGCGGCACGAGGAGCGCCGCCGACGCGACGGACGCGACAACGAGAAGGACGCACGCAAGAGCTCGCGAGTGCATTGGAAATGGTGGAATGCCAGACGGTTTGTCCTGTTCAGTCTAAAATTGCCTTGTTTCACTCAAATATCTGCCTTTCAAGAATGCTGAACCCATGTGCGCAATTCCAAATTAGTACTTTAATAAGGAATTGACAGCCCAGAATGCCAGAATCTCATTCTCAAACAGCAGCTTCTCAACAAGCACGGGTCGCAGGCAGACCCGTTCATTGCACTGAAAAGTCGACAACGGGGACGACGTCTACCTCTCGAACAATGTATTCTTAACCTCTTGTGTGAGAGGCCTTAGCTTGGTGGGAAGCTCAAGTGAGCCTGGAAGATTACACCTCATGTTGCTCACGACTCCAATGTGTTTCATTGGTTCAGAGACGGGCCGGGCTTCTCAGAGGGCAATCCAAGTGGGACGCTTCGGTAGGCAATCCTGAAGCAGACAGCAAGGGCATGTCGCGCTCACAACTACCTGGTACATGGGCTTCACTGTCAACTTCTTATGACCAAGTAATGGTTGAGCTCACGTCGCAGTTGAAGTTGGCAATCGACAAGACGTTTCCAAAACAGAATGGGAGAACACTGACACCTGTCATCAGCGACCTGTCATAGCCTCTTCATCTATCGTGACGTGCGTTCTTGAAAGGGGAGCACCACATGAGAGTGGTGCTATGGGAAGAAGGGATAACGACAGGGGAGCGCTTGCTGTTGTCATCGAGACTTTGGCGTTCAATGAGGAATAAATACCACCACGCGCGCAACCAAGCTCATCGCTCAGCCAAAATTAAATTATGGAGGTTGTCTTGAGAATATAAAATTTCGCCCTTCAATTCGAAATTGCCGGATGTCGTATCCGGCATTTCAGTCGCTCTGCCAGCAACATCTTTTTGCAGCGACAGAGCCGACGATGGGTCCGTGGGCATTCCTGGGCTGGGTCGTGGGCCTGGCGGCCGTTGTGTACTTCAGCATGATGGAAACACAAGAACGAACAGAGAAGCACTACCTGCATGTCCAGGAGGTGATGGAGCGCGTCCGCACGGCTCAGAAGGACATCCACGTCGAGCCGTTGAACCTCTCCTTCGTCGACGATCTCAAGGCGAAGCACGGAAAGTGGCGCGACGAGTGGAAGACGCTTCTCAGTCTCGAAGCGACGAACCAACAAGACATTGCGACCCACTGGGCAGAGACGAAGCGAACGATGCTCGAGAGCGTGTCGGCCAAGCAAGACGAGATTGACCGTGTGCGGGAGAGCGAACGCGAAATCTTGGCGCAATTGGGCGAGTGGAGGGCCGTGCGCGCATCCATCCAAGCCACAGCCACGGCGATCGAAGCTCTGAAGCGACAGATTGCGGTCCGACAAACACAGAATGCGCAAATGCGCGACGACGCGATTGCGCGGGGAAAGGCCAGACGGCAGAAACAGATCGACCACGACGAGTATGTTCAAATGATGCGTGCGGAAGCGGCGGCCGTGGCAGACGCCGCAGACCAGCGACGACGATTCTTGTCCACGGCGGCAGTCGCGGGGGCCATTGTAGCATTTGGTGCGGTCATGATCGCGCTGGACCGGATGACGCGGCGCCAGCCCAAGGCTAAAGCGGCTTAATGTTGCATAATCGCTGCAATTATAAGTTAGGGGTTCTAGTCACTAGGGTCGTGGTTGTCGTCATAGCTCAATCTTGTTGGTGGGTTTGCCAATGACATAAAGGAGGTCCCGCTCGTCGATCTTACTGTCGGTTGTCGGGTTCATGTGGACAAAGGCAGGTATGCGTTTGTTTTGAGTCGCGATGAATTGTTCGGCGTGCCAACAGCCAATGCAAATGTAGTTCTACGACGTTGGTGAGTCTCATCTGCAACATCAAGTCGGTCGGTCGGTCGTACGAGCCGGAGAAGCTTCCGGAAACATTCGCCAAAGGCCTTGTTGGCCAGGGCTTTGGGACACGGGATTTGGAACAATTGGAGTTTCCTAGCCGCCGGGAAATCAGACCATCAACCGCCACCAAATCATTTGACGTACTCGACGTCGGTCTCCTGCCCATGCAGCAACGCCTCGATGATCACGGGCAAATTGGGCATCTGGTAGCATTCGCTCATGAGCGCCTCAATCATCCCGTTCACACACACGCGGCCCGATGCGAAGGCGGGCTGGCAAATGTAGATGAGCTCCTGGTTGTCTTCGTCGTCCGGGAGCCCCATCTCCTCCACCTCGTCGTCGTCCATGTCGAGATGAGCCGACGACGCCGCCATGTGGTCCGTCAACCGTCGCTCCTTGCGACTCACAGTCTTGACGAGCATGCTGAGGAAGCGGACGTTGGTGTGCTTGACCAACTCGACCACGAGGTTCGGTGCGCGCTTGTGGCGGAGGCTGCACGCTTCGAGGATGAACCGGACGCACGTGATCGCGTCGGCGTCGACCATGTTTTCGTCGTAAAACTCACGCTTGTTGCCAATCGTCGCCTGGACTCAGACTCAGACTCAGATCCGACTCAGATGGCATACCAGCACAATCACAGACGCCGCCGACGTTATGTGGACACGCTGGAGGTCAAACGAACTGAGGGGCGATCCGCGTACGAAATAGGTCTGCTCGACGTGGTCGAGGCCTTCAAAATCGGCTTCTGAGAGCGGCGTTGGCGAGAGGATGACGACCGCCTAATCATATTGATCACGTCATCATGGGTTGCCTCGTCACACGGTTGTCGCGTACCCGGTGATCGGATTTGTTGCGCAAGGGCTCGAGCAAATCTTGTAGCGCAAACGGGAGCCCAATGATGACAATGTGTTTTTCCAGCACGGGGGGCAAAACTTTGTCCTACGACGAGATGTCAAAGTGGCTTACCATCAAGATACGCACGATGAAGAGTTCGTAGACCGATTTGGTCCCGCTGGCCAATGAAGAGAGGTTCACGGGCCGGTACAAGTGCCCGCCCAGCGTGAGCTTTTTATGTCGCCTCGACTTTTTGGGGGTCTTGGGCTTGTCGTAGCCAGCAGCGTCGTCCCGCGCGCGCTCCATCTTTCGTAGGGTTTGCCGGAAGACGCGAATCTGCTCCAGCTGGTACTCGGCGATGCGGTCGACGATTTGAAGGTCCGGCGCGATGATGTACACCGTGCAGCAGGTTTTCGGATCAGCCGTTTGCCCGAGTTTGAACTCCATCGGATTCAATTGGATCCCGTCGGGCTATAGCATCAGACGCGCGTGAATCAGATATCAGGTGGGAGTGGACGCACCGTTTCCATCGCGATTGTGATGATTTGGAGGTTGTTGTAGAGAAACATGACGAGCTCGTGGTACGTGAGCCCCGAAAACGACCGCGGAATCGCAATCCGAAAGACTTTGTTGATTGCCCCTGGGCGAATCAGACTCAGAATCAGACACGAGCGAGTATCCACACCGTTGACATATGCTGCACACCACGGCTCGCGGAACGGCCGCGTTGGTGGTGAAAACGTCGTGACCAAGTTGGAGAGCAACGTCGTGAGGCCTTTGATACCACAGCTGAGCGCAAGTATGCTCATCTTTAGCTTTTGGACGCAAACGACGTTGTTTGCACCCGAGATGGTGCAATACGAGACCGATGTCGACCGAATCACTTGGGTGAAAATCGGCACCGATTTGTTGAGCGCGCGAAACGCCGTCGTCAAGATCGACGACATTTGATCTAGTGAATTCGTTCGCAGTCGATGCATGAGATGAACTAGACAACGTACCAGCACGGTCGGTATTGTCACTGACGGCTGTGAGGACGTAGCACACGGCGCTATTGGGCACGGCCGCGCGCTTCAAGTCGGGCTCTTGCATGGCCGACCCGACAATGTACGTCACTCGGGGCTCGTACATGTGGATCATCTTGGTGATTTCTGCCGACGGTTCTTGGGGGTACAGAATGATCATCTACTCGAGCCCTCATCACGACAACAAAGAGAGCAAAGAAGGTACCCGTTCGTTCCAGTTGCGGTTTTCAGGGTGAAAAAACTGTCTCAGAAACGTATGCAGCATGTCAGTGTCGAGGTGGTGGGCCGTGATGACGCCATGTGTGTCATTTCGCCCTGTGTAGGCCTTGTTGTACCGCGAGTGCTGGGAAATGGTCGAAACGAGCTTGTTGACTTGGATTGGCACGACGACAAACGCCATCATGATGAGTATGGCTGTGCCGAGGCGGCCCGCGAGCGTCTTGGGTGAAATGTCGCCGTAGCCGAGTGTGGACATGGTCACCTAGACTCAGACTCAGACTCAGATACGGTCTGATCCGACGTACCACGACGAAATAGATCCAGTCGAGGAAGCCGTAGACTTGACAGAGGCAGCAGTTGGTCACTTTGACGTTCCCAAGTGGGTACAACGTGTAGTTGATGAACTTTTGACACGGGACCTCAGGGTGATCTGGAAACTCGATCGTGACGTCGTTGCACGCCGTCGTGTCGTTTCGATAGAGTGGGATGCAAATGTCGGGGCAGTTGGCGGGACAGAGCTCGAGGTTCTGCAGCGCGCCGGCGACGGCGATCATGATGCAGACGATTGTGAGAACAGTTGCGAGGATCTGCCGCTGGACCATCGACGACGTGAAGCGAAGGAGACGATAGGCGCGAAGGATGCGAAGGGACTTCATGACTTGGAGCATGGAGAGGAATTGCCGGCCACTTGTGTCGGTCTTGAGGGTCGCCATCGTGAGCTTGTCGACGAGGATTTCTATCCACGCCGAGGCAACGCCAATAAAATCGACCATGGCAAAGAGGCTCGTCGCATGTTCTTTTCGCAGGGGCGCTGCATAGAGCCGGACAATGTAGCTACGAATATCCACAAGGTTGTTAGCGACGCGTCACACAACGAGGACGTACTCGAGCGTAAAGAGGACCCCGATCACGTTGCTTGCAGCTACAAGCTAGTCGTTAGACACTAGACAGAGTACGAGTCGTACTTTGAATGTTGGGGTCCAAATCGATACTGTAGGCCTTCCAGTTTGTGTAGAGGAAGAACTCGACCATGACAAAGCTGAGGACGACCATCGCGGCGTCCATGGCCCGACACGCGGGCGAAAGCTCGAGATTCCGCGCGACCCAGCTCCGAATGGGTTCGTCTGGCGCGCGTGGGAGAAACCACGTGGTCCGAAGGCGTGGATCGACACGCTCGTCGACTTTGTAGATGGCGGTGGACGACCCTGCGCGGAAGGTCTTGCCGTACCGCCGCTTGCTTTCCTGCAGCATTTTGGTGCCCCGGTGCGGCTGTTGCTGTTGCGCCATCGCTGCGACGACGACGCCTTGGACTCGCGCGGGCGGCGGTCGTTTCGTGGACTCGTTTCACTGCCACCCCGTGCGGCAGTTTCATAGGTCAAATGGCACAGTAACTGCCATAACCGTTTCAGGCTACAAAGGGATTCGTCCGCAGGGGTGGAGAGGGTACAATCGACGACCTGCTCCTTGTGCGCAATCATGTTGAACACTATGACGACTTCGAGTGGATTTGAATACATGTGTCGCCTCAAGGAGCGAAGTTGGCGTCGCCTGTCAATTGACGCCGAGAAAGTTCCAAGCACCAATCCAGCACGAACACTATTTCCTTCTTTATGGCCATAGCACATTATTTTATGCGAATTTGAAGACAACGTAAAATTATGCAAATTATTGTCAAAATATTCAAGGAAAGACAAGTCTCGAAATGCTTGGAAATAAATAGTGTAGATCATCACAACAGCGCGACGGAACGCCGGAATGTTCGATGCGCATTGCCACAGAAAGGACACTTGGGAGTATACCTTTTTAACGCTACGTTTTATAATTAAACGTCGTATGCGCTGGGTTCTCTAGACAACGCAAAATATTTAACGTCCGCCTTTTTCGTTTGACCGAAAACTCCGTTGATTTGGGGTTGAAGCTGACGAGGATTAGTGTGTCCCAAACCGAATCCGACCACCTTGATGAAACAAAACGCAACCAAGTGAAGCCGTGAGCTCACACTTCAATTCACTGGCACACACTGCAGTCATGCCTCGTGAGGTGTCCTTCCAGTGCCCACCGCTCACGCCAGACGAGCACCATGCCTTCCTCGCGATGGGGCAGGCTGTCCGCGAGCACACGCTACAGAACGCCTTGACCGTTCAGAAGGGTCGCGTTATTCGCACCACCACAAACGCCAAGACACATCGCACGGCCACGGTATCGCACCACCCTGCCTCTCGCAGTGCCTCACCGGTGTGCCTAGATCCACCGCGGCCACGACGTCCTCGATCCCTCGCTCCCGGCCACGTGCGCCCACATGACGATGTGCGCAACGCTCGATCAAGTCGCCGATTTCTTTCGCCTCGATTCGAGTCTCAAGGTCCAAGCGTATCTGTGCACGATGGGCGAAACTGTCTTGGACCGACAGACGCTCTACACTTTGCAGGACAACGACGACGACGGCACATCGTGCAGCATTGCGTGGCTCGTCCATGCCTGTCCTTGGTTCATGGCCGACCGCGACACGTGTGTCCTCGAGGTAGACGACAATTTTGTGAGAAGATGCCACGTCATGGCGCTCGTAGGTGCACGATCGGATTGAAGTGGTGGACCAGCACAACCAATTGCGGCGCGGGTGGATGCGAGCGATCCATTCGATCGACGTGCGTGGCTGTCCACCATTGAAAGCGCCGCACGGGTTTGTCCGCGCGTCGCTCGTTCGGGTAGGTCGTCGTGTCGTCCGGGGGGAGCATAATGTCGTCGGGTTGTAGTCGGGCCATGTTTTCCTCGAGTCTGACACGCCCGGGTTGCTCCAAGTGTACAGCGTCATGGTCCCGTCGTCGCATGGCGCGGCGTTCAATCTCGTGCGTGGCCGAATGGCCAGACAACAAGTCGAGCGCGTACGTCCATCTGAGTCTGAGTCTGAGTCTTGACATATGTGTGTAGATCCTCAACTTGGAGGAATACATGTGCATGAATCGGCTCCTCGGCCGCCTCGACCACATCACCCAACGCATCGTCAACGCAGTCGATATGATGGATGCGCCGCCGGCATGGTGCGCCCACTGCACGCGCAACTTTGCGACCAAAACGAAAAAGCAATGCCGGGATTGCGGCGCCGTCGTCTGCCTGCCGTGCGGCCACGAGTGGGATCTTCCGCTCCGCGAGCACCGCGCGCGCTACTTTATTTGCCACACGTGCTTTTGCGACACCAAATCGGCCGTCGCGATGACGCACCGAATGACGGCTTGGACGCGGAGCAGTCGACGGCGCCACGTCGGCAGTGTCACCAAGAAGAGAGCAATCATGGACAGCTACGACGACGTCGAGATAATGACGCACGTCCGGCGTGGCGGTGCCAGCGACTGGCAGCTCGACAGCATTCACGGAGCGAAATCGTCGTTGCGAACGGGCGACGTGTCGACGGAAGTCACGTTTGAAGACGACGGACTACCCGTCTCGCCCATCGACAGTATCTTGGGCCAAGAGCGGTGCTTTTTCGGCGCCCAAGAGCATGCGAGGGGCAGCATCCATCTAGGACAGCACATTTCTCGGATGGATGGCTCCCACCAATCACTGGTCGATCCACCACAGCCACTCATTCAAGTCTCGTCAAGCCACGCCTTGCCAACAAGCGTTTTTCAACCCCCACAAGACGACAGCCAGTTTGAGTACACTCAACGGGAGAGCTCGTTTGATAGCGTCCACGGCGCATACGCGTACGAGTCATTTGGTCCGCACCAAGCCCCACCACACTTGGACGGACCATCCGTCTTGCAGCGCAGCCTGCATCAAGCCAACGCTACCTTCCATCGGCGTTCGGATTCAATCGATGGGGCCTACGCGTACGAAACGATGGAGAAGCAATACAAGACACAAAGGCCGCCAAGGCTCTTTGATCAACCGCATCGCCAGCCCCGCTTGTCTAGCTCCGCGGGCTCGGACAGCTCTGACAGCAGCTACGACAGTGCGTACTATTACGCTCGGGATCACTCGAGAGGCCACACGACTGGCATAACGCACCCTCGAGTGACCAATGATTCTGTCGTGTCCCTCCACTGCGTGTCACACCAACCATCCAATCACCCCAGCCACGTGATGCATTCGGGTTTAGACGACACGACGTTCGCACGTTCGTCGTTCGGTGGCTACACAGACACGGGGGGTTCGACTCGCGTGTGACCATGTTTGATAACACACCACAGTATACTCGTTTGCAACAAACTTATACAACTTGCAATTTGGCTTTGGGGTAGCCAAACTGAGCTTTGTACTTGTCGAAAATACGCTGCAGCTCGTCGACGTAGGCTTGGTGGACGCGGTCTATCTCTTCTTGGGATGGCTCGGCCGTCTTGGTCGTGGCAATTGGGTTTCCAAACACGTGGTTGAACTCAACGTCAAAGGGGTACACGGGGCACCACCAGTATGGACCCCAGCAAATGGGCAGCGCGACGGCATACTTCTTGGCAACCCATTGGCGAAACGGCAACATGAACCTAATGCATACATGAGATTGGGGAAGACAAAGCGCATCGTCGTTGTACGTGGAGCATTCGAGCATGTCAGTTTCACCAAAGCAGTAGGCTGGGACAACGGGCACGCCGTGCTGGATGGCGAGTTTGCAGTGGCCTACATAAACATTACAAATAGATTGCGTCATCCTTTGTACCTTTGCGGTTCTTGACGTAAACAAGGTGCTCCCCACGCATGGCCATCATTTGCTCAATGACGCCGCCGACGAGGATCACAAGCGACTTGCCCGACCGAAGCACCCCGTTTGCGACGTGCTTGGAGGCATCGACGACGCCGCAAAAGAGAAGCCACTCGCGGAAGAACGGAACGCGGAAGACGACGGACGCGCCCAGGTGGCGCCGCTTCTCGCCGGGAATGATAGCGTTGAAGGAAGGCGTGGACGTGCCAGCGAGCAGGATGGCATGGTGCCACGATGCCATGCCGTGGGGGTGTACCGCGAACAAATATTGCTTGTCTTGGGCAAGCGGTACTTCGAAATGCAGCTTCGAGTCTTTCTGGAACGGAGAGACCCACCGCCAGTCAAGGGAAACCCACCACGGCCAGTAGCGCCCGTGGGGTGACTTTGGGCTCGGCTCCAAGTAGGAAGGGAGGTATCCCAAGAGCGTGGCAATGAGGATTGCTTGCCAGAGGGGAAACTGCCATTGCTGGATGGAGATGGCCAGCGTTGCGACGAAGATGCTCGCGGCGGCGATCGATATGACCGACATTTCGATGGATTCGGAGATTTTGAAAAATGGGTTGCTGAAACACGAGTCGCTTTTTCGAATGCTGCAGCAGCCCAAATTTTGCCTATTTTAGCCATTTTGGTTGACCAGTGAAAAGAGAGTCAATATATCGTTACATATTGGCCAATTATATAGTCATTTTGGAGGAAAATTGAAACATTGTCGATGGTTCGACATCGGAAAGGCCGAAATGAGGGACACCAGTTTCAGTCCGTCGTCGCCGTTGACGAAACATCGTTTCAAGAAAATATCCATCCAAATGGCACCTTCAAGCTGTCAATTTTGGCAAAATATTCAGATAAATTTGGAGGTTTGGTGCTTGTTTTCGTCCTTTTCAAGTAAATATCACTCAACACGGCACAGCCTCGTAACCGCCACCCGTTACGTCCTCCCACGCAAGCCAAGCTTCATGGCCAAGCCACACTGCCTCATCTTCAAGGACCCAATTGCAACCAAGGTGACCATCTCGCATCAACGGTGTTTCCCTCTATGGAGGCCAATACAACTGGAGTGTCGGAAGCTGACATGATTCTTTCAGAGCAACCAGCCATCACAAACAGCAGTTGATGCGGACACCCATCATGTGTCCACCCGATATTCTGTCGTCGCCTTCGGAAGTGCACAAACTATCGAAATCGAAGTGCGCTGAATCCTTTTAGTCCTTGTCCTCCTTCAAGCTGCCATCAATACCCAAGAATACATTACAAGGTCATTCAAACAACAGTAATATGCCGCTGCATTTGACCTGACTGCAAACAAGAACTTCGAGTGAATCAACATGTGTCCAAGACGAGGAATTTTGAGCCGTTTGGCAAAGTGAAAACGTCCTGGTGAAAAACACTCACCAAGGGGATGCACGAATATTGTGTTCAACAAACCCTCACCCTTGTCTACTTGTTGGCTATTTGCTAGAGTCGGCGGATAACTCTCAGTGTGGTGTATCATCTTGTGTGCATACAGCGTCATGGTCCAACCTCTTTGAACCATTCTCAAGTTGAAGGGCCACAGACAAGAGTGGGTCTATGATCTTTGACCATGTGGTGGTGAAGACACCTCCTTGGCCCAACACCACAGGGCACCAACATGCATTGCCCACGCGCCAAGACAATTTTGATTCACCTTGTATGATGCTGCGAGGCCACATTGCCAACGCTGGAGCCGCGTCTCCTCTCACTGGATACGACGTCAAAGCATCCCAGACCTGTACCCTTTGTAACCATCCACTGCCGTGCCCGATAGTATTTTATGGGCCGTAACTCGAGTGCATTAACTTTCGTTTCCCTTCCGTTTCTGTTCCCGTTGCCGCTTAGAAGGGGAGCAGAAAAGGACGGACTCCCGACACGTGGGCTCGGCATGTCGTGCCATTTGCAGTTCAAAAGGCACGCGGTGGCGTCCGCGTCGGTGATTGGCCGAGACCAGTTGCTGCATTCAGCTCGACACCCATACAAATATCAAGTGAAATTCTTGGGCGGCGATTTGTAACGACTTGTAATCTTTTTAAAGCCCAGCGGTTACACTTGGGTTTTCTAAGGAGTGATGCCAGAATTAAAAAAACGAGACCAAGCCAGAATAGAGTGACTTCGGAATGTTGGTCCCGGGTGCGCCCCGCGCGACATCACAGGAATCCCCACAGAAAGAAATCCAGACCATGAAGCGCCGAACAAGCCGCCGGTATTCGACGACGCGGCTCCTCCCAACGGACGCGGAAGAGCGAGACCATACACATCAGGTCCTCATGTACGACACCCCATCCTCCAAGGAGAAGGGTGCGAAGGGCGTGCCGGCCGTGCACTCGTCCGAGGGCCTCACTGACACAAACAACTCGTTCATGACATTTCGGCACAAGGCTTCCATCTCCGCGCTTGCACTCTTACGGGACCCCCAGCGCCTCTGCGCCGGCACCCAAGACAACCTAATTGTGATCTGGGAACTCGACGAGTTCACGCCCGCGTACTCGTTGGAAGGGCACACGCGCTCGATCATCTCACTCGAAGTGGTCCCGGACTCCCAGACCCTCATCTCGAGCTCGGCGGACCAGACGCTGCGCGTGTGGGACGGCGAGCACGACTTTCACTGCGTCCAGGTCATATCGGGGTTCAACGGACACATCCTCAGCCTCACGGCAACAAACGACACGCTCTTCATGGCGTGCCAAGACACCAATGTCAAGGTCGCGGCGATTCTCTCTCCCGAAGACGAATTTGGATGCGCCCATCTCCTCGCGCCGCTGGAGAAATGGACTCATGTGCCGCACCACCACGGCTACGTCTACGGCGTCCATCTCTACGAAGACGCGTCGCGGCAGCTCTTGTTTAGCTGCTCGAGCGATTCAACCATTGCCGTCCGTTCTCTCGACGATGTTCCTGTCTCATATTTACCTAGTGCTGGGAATTGCCCGACATGCGTTTTGTCACGACGTTGCATGGTCATCGGGGCAGCGTTTTGGACATTGCATCGGTCGGCCACAGTTTGTTTTCGGGTACTGTGGCGTGACGTGGCACGTCCATGGCTCATCTTGCATTAGCTTCGCAAGATAAGACAATTTGCTGCTGGGACATTGAGACGATGCGTTGCAACGGGATCTTGAAAGGCCACACGGCTGCCGTCCTCAGCGTCTGCTCGCTCGAAGACAAGAACCGGATCTGTTCGGGTGCGGCAGACAACACGGTCCGCATCTGGAACACGCAGTCGCTCGCGTGTGTGCACACGCTCAACGGCCACGATGGCGGCGTGAGCTCGATCTTGAGCACCGAAATGTTTGTCTTTAGCGCGTCCGAAGACAGCACCGTGCGTGTGTGGGATATTGACTTTATCTCCAACATGACCAACAACTCGACCACGAGCGGCCACGACCACTCGGTCTCGAGCTCGATCAAGTTCAAAATGGACGCGAGTCTCCTCGCGACATCCAACAAGCAAACGTCGGATGCGTCCATGATCCATCTCCTCCGCAAGTTTGTCGCGATTCAAACCGTGAGCGTCGATCCGGCGATGATTGACGAGTGCTGGCTCGGTGCCAAGTTTCTCAAGGTGCGAAAACGCGCTGTTGTTGGATTGTAAGGCTGACGTGGCATGCTTTTGGATAGAATTTGCTGCGCCAATTGGGCGCCGAGAGCCGCCTCGTTCATTGCGGCCCAGGCATCAACCCAATCGTGGTTGGGAAACTCATCCACGACCCATCCAAACCGACCGTCTTGATCTGTGGCCACTAGTACGTCGTTTTGTGTCTGCATCGCTGAGTCTGAGTCTAGCGACGTCCAACCCGCGGCGGTCGAAGATGGATGGGACACAAACCCGTACATCTTAACGGGCCAGAACGGCTACCTCTACGGACGCGGCACAACCGACGACAAGGGGCCGATCATCGCGACCCTCTTTGCGATCCGAGAACTCGTCTCGTCCGATCGGGAGATGCCGAATTTTGTCTTTCTTTACCAAGGCGAAGGCGAGAACCAAGCCCACGGGTTCAAGGAGGCCGTCGAAGACCACCTTGCGTACTTTGACCCGGTCGACTTGATCTTCATCTCCAACAACTATTGGCTTGGCGACCACACGCCGTGCCTCACGTACGGCATGCGCGGGTGCCTCGAAATCGACATCCAAGTCGATGGGCCGGCCGTCGACGTCCATGCCGGCGTCGACGGCGGCGCCATCCGCCAGCCCATGCTCGACCTCGTCGCGCTCCTCAGCCGCGTCCTCGACCCGCACACTGGTCGTTTCACGCACCCATCGTTTTACGCCGACGTGCGCCCCGTCACGGCCGACGAACGCGCGCTCTTCCACACGCTGCAGGACTTTGACGTTGAGACGTATCGCCACACGCTCGGCGTGCGCGCGCTCCTCCCGCCCTTTCAAGGCCACGACGACGCGGCGTCCAACCCTGCCGTGGATGTGCTCATGAACCGCTGGCGGTTTCCGTCGGCGTCGGTCTCGGCGCTCAAAGGCAGCATCGACAATGCGAGTATCATCCCCCGCGCGGCGTTCACGGAGCTGACGCTGCGGACCGTGCCTGACCAGTCGCCCGAAGAGATGGAAGCGCTCGTGCTTGCGCACATCCGCGCGCAGTTTGACGCGCTCGGATCGAGTAACGCGCTGTCGTTGCACGTTAAGGCCAACGTCCCGTGGTGGCTGGGGGACCTCGACAGCGTCAGCACGATTAAACCATATCTGGATGCTGATATATTTGTGTGTGTGTAGAGGTACTACAAGGCCGCCGAACAAGCGCTGGAAAAACATTGGAAGAAAAAGCCAATGATGGTGCGCGAAGGTGGCTCGTCGCAGGTACGACGACAATACCGTAGACTGCCAAGTAAACATGGTGGCTTGTAGATTACCATGTTTTTAAAGACGACACTGGGGGCGCCCTGCATGCATTTCCCCATGGGCCAAGCGTCTGACCGCGCGCATCTCCAGAACGAACGCATTCGACTGCGCAACCTCCGCACGGGCAAGGACGCACTCGTTGACTTTTTTGCAACCATCGCACACGACGACCCGACTCCGTCATCCGCCCCGACGACGACCTAAGTAAATGCAAGTGTTAACAAATATGACGTTGATGTTGCTTGAGGTGCACGTGGCATCGTCGTTGCTCATCCTTTTGGCGAGAGGACGGAAGGGAGACGACGTTCTTCGAGCCATCGTCAACTATTTTTCATGTCCACGCGTAATTTCATTGCGCTGACCCTGGCTCGTCCAGCGTCATGACGCTTGAATACTCGGTTCTCGACCGTTTCAGATCCATGTCGTTTCACTCCATTTATGCCTAAATCAAAGCGTGATTGGCATGAGTTCCCTCGGGTGGTTCACTCGTGCCGCGCTTCTGGCCGCGCATGTTGTGGTTGGCGTCGTCACGTGGTCGCTCCTTGATGTGCTTCCACGTGACGTCTACTGGTTCTGTCTCCTCGAAATGAACATCTCGACCAAGGTCGCGTATCTCGCCATCGTCCTCGTCGTCCCGCCACTCATCCTCGTTTGCTTTCGCTTTGCTGCTGCCAAGTACGCCGGCGTGCTGCATGGCCTCTGTGTCGTCTGTCTTCTTGCACGGGAAGCCCAGGACCCCCAAGTCAACCTCGCGGTAATTATCCATCATAACCTGGGTCGTTTTACCGACGGATGTAGACCAGTTCAATCGGTGTTGCATGCGCACTGCTTGCCCATCTCTCTACCTGGACACTCACCGACACTGTCCTTGCCTTCTCCCCCGATCGCTCTTGCTCCCCCGTCACACTCTCCATTTCTGGCACGACCATCGCGATCCCAACCCTCATCTGGCTACGCTGGGGCGCCAAGTCCCTCAATCCACTCCTCGCCGCCAACGCTGCGACTGCGCTGACCGTTTTCGTCGCATATGTCCCTGGTGCGCTAGCCGCCGCGGCCTTGGTCTACCACCGCGCGCGGTTTGCTACCCACGAGCAGCTCCCGACGTCCCCTTTATCGTCCAAGCATCCTCGTGGCACGCCGCCGCGCCCACTGTATCAGTGCCGCGCCGCCGTCGGCATCTCCATCCGTGTCCTCGCCCTCGCGTCGCTCTTCTTTCTCACGCAATGGCTCTATGCCGCCCCGACCGCCGTCCCCCGCTGGCTTGGTGCACCCACGTCCACGAGGTGCGCAACTCATTCTGACATGTCCTGAGCCCTGTCGCAGCTGGGTCGGCCTCGTTGCGCTCTTGGTCGGAACGTTCCTTGGACAGGTGCGTCGTCCGTCTAGACTCGTGCCAACGGATGCCGCAGATCCTCCCCCCGCGACTCCCGCCGCTGTTTCTCCTCGTGGGTGTCATCTGCTTTGCCGTGCCGCCCCGAACCAGTGCTGCCGCGCTTCCTTTGATCGGGACCGCGCTCATGGCACTGGCACTTCCCTCGCTCTGGCTGCACCTGCTCCCACTGGTCTTTGCACCGTGGAGCGACGAACCGACTGTCCACCCAGTCGGCACCGACGCCGCCGCCGTCACCATGCCGCCCAAAGACGACGACCCTACTCAACTCAACTCGACCACATCCCCAACGTCTCCCCAGGACTCGTATGGGCTCTCCACGACGACGTCAAGCAGCATCGTTGGTTGCACCACCTTTGTCTTTCTGCTCGTTTACCTCGTCTTTGTGGCCCTCACGATCGTCTTGACATGCTACAATTACCTCCCGCAAGAACTTGCGTTTCTACGGGGCCAGCGCTACACGCTCCTTTACGTCGCATCCATCTTGGTCGTCGTCGCTACGGTGTCTAGTCCCGGCGACCGCCGCCCCGCCCCGTCAGAGAGATTGTGGTTGGCGTCGACACGCATGGCTGTCCTCACGGCCATCTGCCTCGTCGTCGTGCTGCCAGTGGTAGTCCTCCGCGCCGCCGTCTACCTGCCACCGGTGGGTGCGAACACCAGCGTTGCGGGTTTTGACATGTCCATGTAGGGAAGCCGGATGCCACCCTCGACAGGTGGTGCACCGGGCACGACGTCGGACGTTCGCATCTTTAGCTTCAACGTGTACCAGGTACGACATGCTAGCACATGTTGATTGCCGCATGACATTGCGAAGGGGTTCAATCGCGCAGGCACCAACAATTTTGTCCCGATCCTTCGCATGATCCAGGACTTTGATCCACATGTGATTGCCCTGCAGGTATGACATGGAGGATGTCGTTGGGTCATCTTGACGTAGGAGTCGGACACGATGCAGATGGGCAGCGGCGAGATCGACTTGACGGATTTTTTGGCGTCGACGTTGGGCATGTACAGCTATGCGAACCCGCGCACGGACGAGGACTCGTTTGGATGCACGATGTTCTCGGTATTCCCCATTGATGTCTCGATGAGCGAAGGCGGGATCTTGCCGTCGCCGATCGGGGAGAATGCGTGTCTCCAGGTAGAAGCTCGTCGGAGGATGAGGAAACCATGACGCGTTCTCCTCCTAGCGTGTGACGTTGGACGTCCACGGCACGGCGCTCTCGCTTGTAAATGTTCACTTGGGCAATGACGGGATGGCCGAGAAGCAATTGCAACTGGATGCGATCGTTCAGCATGTCGTGGCGAGCGGCAGCGGCACCGGTCCGCTTCTTCTCGTGGGGGATTTCAACACACGCAAGTACACGAGCCAGTATAACGCCCTTGTCCACGACAGCGCGCTTGCGGACGCCGGCGTTCCCGCCAATTGCATCCCGACGTATGACATGGGTGCCAGCACGCCGATCGAGTTCATCTTTTACCGCAACCTCACGTGCATCCAATTCGACTACCCGCACACGTACTCGCAGTTCGAGACCGCCGACTCGTTTCCTCGCATCGGGCACTTCAACTTGACGCGGAGGGCGTAGGAATCGCGTCACCCGTGAAATGCAAAAATGCAATCCTTTTGAATTCCCACGTGACGGTTTCATATTTCGACATCTTTTTAGCCAATCAGAGTTGAAGGGGCGTATCTAACATCTTCTCATCGCCGCGGACCTTCGCCATGAGCGCGTTCCATCGGTCCAGGGAAGAAAAGATCCGGGAGAAGGCCGATGCTGATGGACCGACGCTCGACCTGAGCAACGCATACATCGGCGACGAGGGGTGCGCCGACGTCGTGCGCATCCTGCGGCAATATCCCATGAAAAAGGTGCTAGACTTGCGCGGGAACCGCATCCAAGCGGACGGCCTCTGCTTCCTCGCCGCGATGCTCAAGACAAACCTCTCCCTCGCCCATGTCAACCTCGAATGGAACTGTATTGGCGTGCTCGATCATGGCATGGAAGCCCTCGCGAGCGCGCTTGCGCTCAACACGGCGCTCACGCATCTCGACCTGCGCAACAACAGCATCGGGCCGGACGGCGCGATCCTGCTCGCCACGGCGCTCAGGCGCAACCGAACACTCGAGGAACTCGACTTGCGATGGAACGAGATCGGGACCGCGGGCGGCCACGCCATCCTCGACATGCTCCGGTCGGACAACACGACGCTCGTGCGGTTGCAGCTCATGGGGAACAACGTGCCGATGGCGGCGGCGGACGCGATCGATCTCTGCTTGAAGCGCAACGAGCAAGCCAAAGTCGCCGTGCCCCAAGCCAATGACGACGACAGCGTCGAGGCGAACCCAGCCCAGGACGACGACGACCCGCGGCTCTTGCTCGAGTTCATCGCCGACAAGGAGCGGTTGGCATGCGACGTGGACGCGGCCAAGCGGCAGGTGCGCGCCATGGAGACGCAACTCGAAGCCCACGAAGCGACGATCGCGTCGTTGCATCGAGAGCTCACAACGACGGCGGCCGACCGCGACCGTTTCGAGCGGCGCGAGGCGGCGGGCCGGCAACAGGTCACGGACGTGACAGCGCTTCTAGAACAGTCCGAGGCGCGCCGCAAGAGCGAGTTGGACGACGCGACGCGGTTGCTGCAGACGGCCGAAAACATGGTCCTCGCGCTCAAGGAAGAAAAGTTTCAGCTGGAACGGGCCGTCGCGCGGCTGAGCGACGAAGTTGACGCGGCCAAAAAGAGTGGTGCGCAGGAGAGCCGGCTCTTGGACGCCGACAACCAAAAGCTGCGGGTGCAGTGGACGGCCGCGCAAGACGAGATTGCGCGGCTGCGGGAACAAGTGCACGACGAGCGCAAGGCCCTGGACCGGCGGGAAAAGCAGTGGCAAGTCGAAGCCGACGAAGCCAAAGCAGCGGCGGCTCGACGGTACGTTAGCATGATCCCAGAACACAGTGACTCATGGGAGCGACTAGAGCCGAATCGATGGTTCAAATGCTCGAACAGCAACTCCGCCACGTGACAAGTCAAGCCGAGAGTTCCCAAATGGAGCTCCAGGCCCAACGAGAGCTCCAAGCCATGTACCAGACGCAGCTGCTCCAGCTCAAAGTACAGCACGAAGCGGCGCTTGGCGATCTCTCGGCCAAGATGGACAAGGAATGCCAAGAGCGAGTCGATCGCGCCGTCGCGTCCGTCGACGCCCAGGTCGATGAAATGCGCCGACAGCGCGTGCAGCTTGAGAGCGACGTGGAGAAGCACCACATGGCGCTCGAGTTGCTGCGGGACGAGAAGTCGCGGCAGAAAAAGGTGTTTGACGAAGAGGTGCGGGAGCGCGAAACGCGTGCGCAGGAGTGGCGCGATGCGCTGGCGGCCAAAGAGGACGCAATGGCGGCGCTCGAGAGCGACTTGATGCGGCAGATGCGACGGCACGACCAGATGGCCGAGCGCATAAGTCAGATGGAGGGGACGATGGACGCGGCGGCGAAAGCGGCCGAGCGGCGGCTCACCGACATGCACGAGACGCTCGCGGCCGAGAAGAAGTGCCACGACGACGCGATGGGTGCGGCACGAGAGAAGGAACGGCGGCTCCTCGAACGCATTGCGGCGCTGGAAGTCGCGGTCGACAGGCAGAAACACGAACACGATGCGACGATGGCGCGATTTGTCGCGCGCGTCGCCGCGCACGCGCAGGAGCTGCTGGACGAGTCTCGCCAGTGACATGTCGTGTAGCATTAATTTATTCGTACTCGACGCGAAAGCGAGCGCTGGCAATGGTAATGTCGCCGTCGTGGAACCCAAAGTCAAAAGTCACATGGTTGTCGACGGGGAGTGTGCCGTCGACCACGTGCTGCCACGTGTGGCTAGAGTGGGGGGCGACGGCGCCACACGGCAGGACGTGTTCTAGTCGAGCACGATGCATGATGCAAAAGCACACCGATGTCTAGAGTACCTTGGATGCACTGTCCTCGATAGTAGACGCGCAAGGCGAGGCGGAGCGCGTTCATCGCTTCGCTGGACGTCATGCTGAGTTCATATGCGATGGCGTTGCAGGGCAAAATGTCCTTGGCCAGCACGGCTGGGAACGAAAACCATGAGACCAAGAAGCGACAGCGGTTAAATGAAGACCTGTGTGCACGGTGTCAAACATGTCGTTGCTCCATCCCTCCAACGCCCACAAGACGCGATCTGTGTCCCGACAACGCATACGCATGGAGTGACTGCAATGCTCCATGAACATGCTATCGTTGGTGGAGATGACTTACATGTTGAACCCCTTGGCCATTCGTACAGCTCGCACGTCCACGGCCCTGTGGATGGTCCTCGCCACAGGAGGCAGCCACACGTTGTTCCAATTGGTCTGGCCGAAGAGACTGTGCGAGGCGTCATGTCGAAGGGGCGCCGCGGTCGTGGACGTGCTGCCTTCGCCCTTGTCGCCATGCTTTGAATCCTTCGTGACACTTCTCTTCTCACTCATCCACGTCGAGGCCAAATGCGAATCGAAATTGGATCACAGAGAAAGTGGTGAGGTAATTCCCCAATTCAGTAGTACCACTTCCAAGTTAAACGAATGAGGTCAGAGAAGTTGACAAAGGGGGCACCTCGCCCCTTGTGACTCATTTGCCTTTGACGCCGCCTCCCCACTCCACCGAGAGTTTACAACCAAGATCTCAATTGTGCATGCACATGTTTTGAAGCCTGGGGGTTCGAGGCAGTCGAGAGAGGCGACGAGGGGCTGTGGGGTGATGTAAGTTATTCATAAAAGATGCGGTAGACGGTCTTGGCGATGACGACGTCGGCGTCATAGAAGCCCGTCTCGATCGTAATGTTGCCCGAGATGAGGTCCGCGGGAAGCATTGCGTCGGGGCCGGCGGCGTCGATCGTCTGCTGCCATGTGTTGGTCGAATTCGGGATAACGTAACCAAACGAAAAGAGCCATTCTAGTCAGAGTGACGCGACGGTGTCGACAAGTGACTACCTTCCAAGCATTGGCCGTTGAAGAAGACGCGCTGCTCGAGTCGGAATTCCTTGACTTCTTCGAGGGATGAAAAGTTGATTTCACGCGAAACGGAGCTGCATTTGAGGATAGCTTTGGGAATCACCGCTGGCCACCGACGACGATGAGCATCGTGAGAGCGTCCAAGGTACCTTTTTGTTCGCGTTCATACATGTCTTTGCCCCACTTCTCCGACTGCCACATCATTCTACCCGTGTCCCCGCATCGCATGTTCATGTAGTTGCTACCGTGAAACGATGAGGGACGTCCGGCGACGTGACGACGTGTACATTTTCAAGCCGTCTGCGATTCGCTTGCCCCGTGCATCGACAGCCTTTTGGATGCGTCCAACGTTGGGTCGCTTCCTAATTTCATTCCACTCGCTCTCGACATCGCGATCGAGCTTCTCCTGCGCGCCCTCTTCGTCGTCGTCGTCTTCGTCTTGCCCCGACGACGCGACGGATTTGGACTCGGCCTCGGCATCTTCATACTCCTTGTAACCAAACGCCTTCTTCATGTCGTAATGCTTCTCGTCCGCATGCTTGAACTCGACTCCCTTCCGCTCGCTCATGCCGACACGGTGGGCGACCCTTGGATTGGAACAAGTCGACTGTGCTCCACCCTAAAAGATATGTACGTATCCGGATATTTATCCGGATTTCGATCTTGAACAGTCACGCCTCGCCGCCGCCTGTCCGATATCCTCACCATGGCCGAACCCAAGACCGACGACGACGACGTCAAGCGAGAGCTCAAGAAGTCATCCAAGAAATCGTCCAAGAAGGCCGCCGGCGGGCCACCTCCATCTTCCGCGGCGGCAGCCGGCGAAGGCGGTCCGTCGCTTGGTCCATCCTCCGCAGCCCCGAAAACGCCCCCCGCCGCGACCCAGAAGCAACCATCTTCGTCGTCCGTCGCAAGCACGCCCCAAAAACCTCCATCGAGTGGATCCAAGGCCCCGGCGAGTGGCGGCGCGCCACCGAGCATGAATGACGTGCCCAAAATGAACTTCAACGCAGCCAACATTGGCGCGACAGCCGAGCCTAAGGCGGCGACGACGGGAGATTCGGACGACAAAGCCAAGAAGAAGTCATCCAAGATGAAAGCCCAAGTGCAAGACCCAAACACGCAGCAACAAGCGGCGCCATCAACCAATAACGTGGCCCCGACCGTCGCAGCCCTCGCTCCAACGACGGCTGTAAGGCAATACATAGGATCTACATGGCGACGGGCTTGTAGGCAGCGCCCAAGACCGACGACGAAGAAGAAAAGGCACGACAAGCAGCCCGGCGGGAAGCCAAGCGACAAAAGCAAAAGGAAATGGAGGAAGCGAAGCGGCGAAAGGAAGAGCTGGAGCGGCAAGCACTCGAAATGGCGCGGCGCGAGCAAGAAGCCAAGGAGCGCGAGTTGCGCAAGGCCGAAGCGTTGGCCGCCCTCAATGCAAACGCAGAGGAATGCCAGGAAGAAGACGACTACGACGAAGAGTTTGAGGTACGTGGAGCCACAAGACGGTGCCACGTCACACTGAGGGGTAGAATTACGACGACGACCCGTTCGACGACGAGCCTGCCCAAGCCAAGAAGAGCAGCAAGCAATCGTCCAACCAAAACAACGTCGACGCGCCAGACCAAGAAACCGTTCAAAAGATCCGCGAAGCGCTCCAAGCCGAAGCCAAGCCCCAGAGTAAAAAGACGTCGGGTGGGGCCAAGGCACCAGCCAAAGACGTCAAGGAAGCCAAGGGCGGCGGCGCGAAAAAGTCAAATGTGTCGGCGTCGATCGCAGGGCTCAAACAAGCGTTGGACCCGCGGGCCAAGCGTGTCAAGGTAGGGTCGCGTGGATGCCAAAAGGGGGTACGATTGACAACACACGATGTAGGAAATCCTCGAAAAGAAAAAGATGGAAACAGAGCGCTTTGATATGTTTCAGCAGATGCCACTCACCGACATGGACAAATACATGAGCCAACTGCGCGTGGGCGCGATCCGCCAAGTGTTTGCCCAGACGAACGATGACGCACGCAGCGTCACAACCCAAACAAAAGCCCGCGACGCCAAAGACCAATCGATGCACTTTCCCGACGACATTGGCGTGGATGCGTCCGCCGAGAACGACGAGGGATCGGGCTCGTCCCGGCGGTTCATTCGATTCTTGGCGCGCGCGTCGCATGTACGAGACATTGAAAACAAGTTGAGGCTCTTCTATTGTGTAGGTTTGCGAAGTGCTCTTGGAAGAAAACTTGATGCACCAGTCGAGCAACCAGCACGAGACAACGGCCAAGGCACGACAACGGGACGTGGATTTGAACAATTTGAAAGAATTTCACACCAAGCAATTCGACCTCGACGACCAACACCCGCTTGTGGCACGCCGCGACTTGATTGGTACCTTAATTGTCATTTCAAGGTGACATCACTCGGTCTGTTGATGCCTAGACGTGGCATTCTCGCCCCAGGTCTCCCATTGGCTGACCACAGCGTACGGCCCCATCGACGACGAGAACAACGCGCTTTTTGCTGACAAATCGATCCTCTGTGTCTGGGACACCAATCAAATCAAGTCCCCCACACGGTACAACCCACCCCTTTTGTGCATGCATCCACCCCCTTTTGAACGCAGGTGGCTTCGGTCTGAAGGGGTCGTGAGCTGTTGCACCCTCGGACCAGGGCGCGAGCTGTTTGTCTTGTGCGGGACGGACGAAGGTGCGGTGCAGCTTTGGGACTTGCGACTGCCGCCATCGCCGCACTTTGAAGGTACGAGATCGCCAGTCTGTTGCTCATCGCCTTGTTAGCCACACTACCCTCGTCAGGGGAGAAGGTCAAGGTGACACCGCCGACGTATTCGACGGCGGGCATCAAATACGAAGCCAATTCGCACAACCACATGGCTCCCATCGTATGACCCCCCCCTCTCGAACGTAATCGCTCATCATGACTAGGTGGCTGTGCGACCGATCGTGGCGCAGAAAAAAGGTGCAGTTTGAATCAATGGTGCCGATGTTGATTCGCCACAGGCGCGAGCTTTCAACTTGGCTCGCTTGACAACCGCGGCCTCGTCATCATTTGGAGCGTCATTGAATTCCGTGCCGACAACGAGTACGTACAATCTCGGTCCATTGAAGCCACTCATGCTGGCATTCTTTGTCAGAACGACGGTTGTGGACAGTTGCGTAGAGCTCGGGGGTCGCGTCAAGCTCGTCAAGACCGCGGCTGTCGACACAGCTGCCGCGTCGTCGAAACCACCGCTGCTCGTCGGCCCCAGCGCCACGGACATGGCGTTCTTTCCGTCCGATCCGAGCCAGTACGTCGTTAACTTATTCTTGTGTTTAACCGGTTGTAGATTCCTCGTGGGCACGACGCGCGGTGCGATCGTCCACGGAAGTCGCTTTGACAAGAAATTGCCCGTGGCCACATACGTCCGTGGTGGGGCTGCCTCCGCCGCGGTCACGACAATGGCCTTCCATCCGTTTCTGCCGCAATATTTCCTCGCCGGGTTTGCCGATGGCGGCATCAGGTGTGCATGTCGACCAGCCTCGGCCTGACTACATATGGCGTAGCCTCTTTCAAATCGATTTGGCCCGTGCAATCGCAACGTGGATGGACGCGTCGGTCGGCGTCGCCCGCCTTGAATGGTCGCCGTCCCGACCTAGTGTGTTTTATTCGACGTATTCGAATGGGGACTTGGGTGTCTGGGACCTCCTCGCCTCGCGCATGGTACACCATCTGAGGCAATCTCAAGTGACGATGATGGAACACAGGGAGCGATCCTGACGGAGAAAGTTGCGACGAAGACCAGCAAACGGGGTGGGCGAGTGCTCTTGGCCCTCTCGTATGCCACTGCCATGGGATTATCTACTCGACTGAACAGTTGCATAGGGCGGACGTCGCACGAACGGCACCACCGTCGATTGCCGTTACCGCCGGGCCGAACCAACTCGCGATATACGAGCTCAGGTACGTCGCACGGACTAATCATATGCCAACGACGTGTACAGTGCCTTACTGACGCAGCGGACCGCGGACGAAGCGGCGATCATAGGTAGTGTCTTGGCTGGTGTTGTTTAAACAGTTTCAATTGAACTTGTTAAATCCGGAGAGTCTAATTCGGACGTTTCACGATGCACAAAAGCGTTTTTCTTGGGCGAGTCGCCGGTTATATCGCACACTAATTTGTGTGCGATATTGTAACCGATCTGTAATAGACTGGAGACGTTACGCCTGTCACGGGAAATAAATATTGTTCTGATTTTGATTTATGTAGATAATTATGTTTAGAAATTGAGGAATATGACTTGATGTCTCTAAGCGACGGCAGCAAAACCATCAGCAATCGACAACAGCGCAACGAAGACTCAGTCGGAAGCCCTCGAAGCTGGTTTCACGGCAACGAAGGAGGGTCTTGAGTTCCTGGGTCAGTCTTAAGGAAATGCGAATGCTCCTTCTCCCCCAACCCCCTCTCCACCCAAGCCCAATGGTGCTAATCTTGGTGACGTATTGCTTGCCATTTAGTCGCAATCCAAAGTGATGGCGCAATTGATGCAAACTACTTCGCAACGAGAAAACAATACAAAAAAATTAAGGTGAAATAATATTTTTCATTCTATTCAAACACGGCACGTGTCTTATAATATGTCTGGTTGGCAGCGACGGCCCTGTTCCTTTTTTATCAAGTGCCCCAATCGAAGGACGGCAAGGCGGTGGCGGGGACCCAACCAACGCCGCTCGCCCGTCGGAACAGCCAAACACTTTGTCGATGCTGCACGCGCGACAAAAGTAGCGGGCGTAGCGTGGGCATTTGGTGGAGCTAGAGGCGTTGCCTTGGATGGGTCGGTTGCAGCCTTGACACGGAAATGCGGCCCACGTGTCGTGAACATAGCCCGCGAGGCTGAGCTCGACTTCCCATGCCTGAACCCGCGCCAACGTTCAGTCGTCGGCAGCGTCCTCGGGCCGGAAGCGCCAAAACGCAGCCGCAATAGCTTGGTGCAACTCTCCTTTGACCAGATGGAGCCGCCCGAGCAGGAGCATGTCTGGACAATCGAGGTGAGGCGACGGCGTGCCACGTACAATTTAGCATCGCGTCGTTCAAGTGGTGGTGTCGCTTGGCCGCGTCCAAACGCTGGAGAAAGACCTCGTGGGCGCCATCAACCTTGCCTTCGACGAGGTTGACAAGACCGAGGTGCGACTACGTGGACCATGGCCTCTTCAAACACGGTCCGATCAAAGTGTGTCCTTGCTTAGGACGCCGACGTTGCAGGCCGTCGTGTGGCAAATGATCGGCGAGCACGCGTCGCTGTCGTTCCAAGCACCATAACAAACCACGTGCTGGCTTCGTCGAGGCGATTCTGGTGGTAGTAGGAAATGCCAATCACATTCATGGCTTGCAGTGTCATGGCGCCAAACGTGCGCTCGCATCGCTCGTAGCAATCGAGCATCATGGACAACCCCATGGTTGCCTTCCCGTGCTTGGTGCAGGTGCTGGCCAACTCGCCCACCAATGTCTCATCGGTGTTTGGCCCACACACATCGACTTGGCGGGCCAGGGCTTCTTGGAACATGGGTTCCCACACGGCCCGCGGGTCTGCCGCGGCCATCGTACTCCATGTCTTCCACGTGCGCGGGTCTTGTCATTCGTCGCGGTCGAGGCCATGAGGCGCTCTATGCCCACGCGATCCCTCTCCTCGGAGGTCTGAGACGCGTCGCTCTTGATCGACGCGAGCATCTTGTGGAACTCGACTTCGTCCTGGATATCGTCCAAAATGGCCGCCTTTAGGGCCCGCAAACAGCCACGATTGTTCGTTAGCACGCTTTGCCAATTTCGTTCAAAAGCTTGTGGCCCGAAAATAACCTTTCAACGTTAAGCATCAAACATGCGAGCGACGACAGAGCATCCGCCCACAAAATGTGCCCACGGGAGCGTAGTGGAGGTCAATTGTATAATTTCGAGCAGGGAGTGCCTTGGCGACGAGCGAGCCCAGTCTTTCCATGAAAAAGGGTTGATTTTATTTTTATCGTCGGGAAAAGCGGCAGGTTGGCGCTTGAACGGTGCCGGTGGCCTGTTTTACTTATAAAACCCATTTAGACTCGATCGTCCACTTGTTTTACGAGTGACACAAACCGCGCCACACATGAATGCATCGTAATAGCATTCCTGTGTGGCGCGGTTTGTGTCTCAGAGGCCACCTGTGGTCGACAACATCCACAAACCCCCGAGACGTTGTTTTACTTGGGCGACGTGTATTGTAGCGCCAGTGTGTTTGCACAAGGAATGCCCCTTCTCCACGAATGACACAACTACTTCATCGCCTTCTAGGCCAGATGCCAAGTCAACCCTGTTGGCTACTGGCCTTGACTTGCAAGCACGCCAGCCATCGCGACTATGGCTCCGGGTGCTACAAGTTGTAGAACCCGGAGCCAGGAGCCATAGGGTTGTAGCCTACAACCCTATGCCCCGTTCCGATTGCACCGACCGCCAAAATATGTTTTGCTCGTCGGCGTGCCTTTTGTCTCCGTGTCCTAGACACAGCGGTGGCCTTCCGCACGCATTCGGTCAATCTATTCAGCCTTGGCGTCGACAGCGGCGTCCAAGCCAATCTCAAACTCTGACTCGATTGCTTTATCATACTCAAAGCCCGTCGTTTTGTACGCCCAAGCGGCATTCGAGACACAATTGCCAAGACGAGCGCTGGGGAAGCTGTACCTCTCTCAGAGATTTGGCCCAAAAGACGCACGGCGCAGTTCACCAACAAATGACAGTCAATTTCGAAAATTCGGGTCCACCAAGAGCTCGACTCTCACCGTCTTGTACGACCGACAGTTTCTGGCTCTAGAATCGCTCGATAGACTTCTTCGTATCTCCAATGGACCCTCGCAGCCTTCCAAGCCGACCTGGATGCTCCCGGCGCCTTCCACGAAACATGAACCGAGTTGAATTGCCATGGATTATACGCCGCTTCTTTTGTTTATCAGAGGCACATAGAGCATTTGACAGTTGGTACCGAGCGTACGAGGCACTATATTCCGAAGGAAGGAAAGTTGTATACAAGAATTATCGATTGCAACTTGTTGCTTATATTGGTGGACTGGCCCGAGATCAGCGGCGACATAGCTGTGAAAGCACGTGACTCCATCGGTCAAGAATAGACAGCCGACTACTTTTTTGAGTCACCCATGCCAGGTGCTCGGGCAGGAGCTCGCGCGGACTTGGCTCGACCGCACCGGACGAAAAAGTTACACTCTTCACCCAAAGATTCGGAGCAAACGAACAGAAACTTCGTTTGCACTGTCTTCTCGTACTTCGCGTGCCACAACACATGGACGTTGGTGGCCGGGACAGATTGGTGCGAAAGCACCGGCGGGTTGTGGAGCATCATCTTCCGAATGCCACGTATTTTGGTCCAGATCCTCAACACCACAGGAAATGGAATTCGAGGTCGGGGAGGAGATGGCGGTGCATCACCTGATGTGTCGTCATCGTCGCTGGCTGGTGTAGTCGGTGCATCACTCGCAGCAGCTTTGTGTACTTGAACGTATGTCTCGACGATGTTGGTTACATCAACTCCTTGTCGTTCGCAAAAATACTCGAGCAACGCAAGAAGGCACACATCCATGGACCAGCCATTGTTTGCCATATCATTCATCAAGGACCGCCTTGGAGCAGCCTCATTGGGGGCATAGAAGGGAGACGTTTTGAGAATCACTATGCGTTTGGTCGTAAATTATACGTGCTCTTCCACCGTCATCGTCGCCCACTTTAGGCTCTCTGAGAAGGCAGGGATACTCTCGTCGTGGTTGGTGTGGGTTTTGTAGTGCCTGCTCTTGTTTCCCTCCTCAATCCAACGTGTGAAACAGCCGGGTACGGGGCAGACGACGTTCACAGAGTTGGGGTCGATCAGGGGCATGGAGAATGAAAATTGATTTCCGCCAAAACTTCAAGGCATGAACGGGCGGAGATACATACCGTTATGACACCCGTGAATTCATGCACCACCCTCTTGCGCACCACACAACACGATAGATATCTGTTTGGGGTAAACATTTTGGTAGAGAGTCGAATGAATGCCCGATCCCGAGTCAATTACAGTAACAATTTGCGCGATCCAAGATAGGCAATCTTCAGTGTGCATGCCATCTCATAAAAATGTGAATTCGCGACTTTGGCCCCAATGTTTTCTTTTCTTGTTTTCGTCATACTGACGCACTCCCGGCTAAATTTCTGCGTTGTCAACTTAATGACAGGTGATTGAAAAGAAGATTGATTTGATTACAGCACACGGTATCCAAGACGAGGTAACTTCAACAAAATAACGAATGGCGGTTAAAGTTACTCCAGTTCGCAGTGTACCGAATCGGCTCAGCTAGCGTGTCTTGATTTTATAGAAACCACAATATTGGCTCTTATGCCAATGTTACGTGATTAAAAAATCACGTGTGTTTTGTGTGCCGAGTGCTTGCGCATGAATAGTTTGCTCTGGTCATACATCGATATCTGTGGCGACTCTCCTCCGACGTATATAATTACGAGTATTTACACATCAACACAAATGCGGCCACGAACATCGCGGGGTAGCAATATATTTCGCCCCCCCCCCCCCGCATGATACCAACGTAATACACTAAATGTGTCCCATTCAAGGCAGCCCTTATTGCTGCATATGCCGTCTAGGCATGTGACCCTTACAAGATAGTCCCCGTGCACCCGCTCTCGAGTCGACAGCAAGCCAAAATTTTCGCCCTGTATTGTCAACTGTACAGGGCGAAAATTTTGGCTGAGAACTTGTCAAGGAATAGCACACAGTTTCATATGTATGTATACTCAATAGTGCCAACGCAAGTTTGCCAGCAACATGAATGTACTGTATTGCAGTTTGCAGTATCCTAGATATGGAAGGAACAGCTTGCGTATTTGATCAATCGACTCAAAAAAGTATGAGAAAGAAAAAAATCCTCCAATGTTGGATTTTGTGTGCCGGGGGTGGCGCACAATTCAATTTGTTATGACCGCACCAGGTATTAATAACTGTGACGTGCGCATCTCACCTTGTAAAAATGGCAAGAATGAACACATCATGAATGCCACGTGGAGGCCCGACAATTGCAGATATCACTTTTCCTTTTCCATGCCCCCAATTGACGCCAAAGATTTGCACTTCGTGTGCCCCGTTCAAGGCTGCCCGTCGCGCTGGATCTCGGAAAAGAACAAGGCGTGTCACTACGCAAGCCACACCAAGGTTGATTCAACTGTCCCCCCCTTCGCCGACACCATCTGGGTTGAGATGTCAGACGAAGAGCACGTGAAATTCACGGAGATTCACGGCGTGGTCCTCAAATCGTCTCCCAACTCCGTTTCCCCGGCACGCTCCGTGATGGAAGCCATGAAAACGGAAAATTGGTCCATGCATGTGTGTCTTCTTGCTTTGCTGGAGTACTTGTGCGAAAAACAAGACGGCAACGCGGTCGACATCGTCACGTCGTACGTTCAAGACAACAAAGTCGCAGCAACTAGAAAGGAAGAAATTGAAGGCAAGCCTAGTGTTATGGACGCTGCGTCACCGTTTCCCCCCACTTCACCAACATCCCCTGGTACCCAAGCGACCTTGGGCACAGCTTCTGGACCAAACCAACAGCAACAGCAATGGGGGGGTCCCCCATCGAAGGAGATTTCCCCTCCGATCTGCCAGAAGAAGAAACCCCATAAAAAATGCTTGGTGGTGCTATCTAAAACAGACGCCAACAAGGGTCGATACTTCTATCGGTGCCCAGATTGTGGGTTCTATATGTGGTGTGACGAGTACGAGGCTTAGTTTCTTCGCATATGCGTTGTGTTGAAGAACAATATAATTTCGTTTAACACCTCCTTCCATGCAGATCCTCCATGTTATTCAACTGGCTGTTCTACACATCATTTGTGCCAACAGAACCACGAAGTGGCGGTCATCATGTTGAGCCATACGTAATTCAAGGAGATGGCGAGCGGGTGGCGCCGACCCAAGCAACGCCGCACGCCCGTGGGTACGCCAATCGCTTGTAGACGCTGCACGCGCGGCAAAAGCAGCGAACGTGGGTATGGGCACTGCATGCTGCTAAAGGACACGTTTGGATGGATCCGTAGAAGCCTTGGTCCGGAAATGAGACCCACTTGTGCATACATCCCGCGAAAGTGAGTTCGTCTTCCCGTGCCTGCATGGTACGTGAAAATTGGCCCGTGCCTTCATGCAGCGCCCTCGCCCACTGCACACACACACAATCGACCGCTGCACACTGCAAGTTAGATAGATATCTGTTTTCGGTATAAATTCCACAATAAAGTCGTATGCCCGATCGCAAGTCAATACAGTAACATCACAAAGGATCCAAGAAAGGAAATCTTCAGCTTGCGTGATTTGTTTTGCCGTCTCATAAAAATGTGAATTCACGTCGATGGCTCCCTTGCTTCTTTATTCGTCATACTGACACACTCCTGGCCAAAATTCTGAGTTGTAATCAAGACGATATCCGATCGAGAACTTCAGCGCAGTAATCCAGCACTCGCACAGTAGCAGTATCCAAGCCAACTTCAACAGAATTCGCAGGATCCTTGGATCCTGTGCTACAAACAATTAGAGACCGCTGTCGCTTGAGACGCAGGATCCTTCGCCACGAAAAAATAAAGGGACTCTGTATAATAAAATTCGAGGGTTAGGAGACTCGCGTTGCATATAAAATCCAGCCCTACTCTCATCAGAAATTTGTCTAAATTTAACCAACACTGCTAAGATGTAAAATTATTTATGGAGCTCATTAATGTTCAGAGCGTGGTTGTTATTTCTGAAAATTGATCCGTATTATTATATTTTACTTCGTAGTACTAGTACTTCGAAGTTACTACTTCTGTCCCATGTCTTTTGTCCTCCCAGATTATACCTGATTTTACTATGTATTCATGCCGGAGTCGAACTTGATTTCACTATACAACACAGCAAAGAAATGGCGCGGCATTATTTTTATTCAACAATAGAATTCAATTTCACGACTACTCAATCAAGCGAATGCGAAGATTGAATCCATGGAGGTTGTCAATCAACCTGTCCTTTTTCAAATGTGGAATCTTTTAATTGTTGCATCCATGAATTGCTAAAGATGTCGCCATCACCTTTTGCAAGATGACAAACGTTTTAGCAAGTGTATCCACAGGCAACACAAACAACGCACTATCTACAGCACCAATAAGCTCATCGATGTTTCGAGTGCGCTTTTGATACTCAAGACTTTGAATACTGTTAAAGAATCCTTAGTCGAAGACATAAGCCGCATTGTCTTGTTGAATGTGGATTGTTTGGCGTCGTCCAACGGTCAGCGTCTTGGCTTTGACATTTTGCAATATCTTGTCCCGGTACACATCCCCGGTCCCCGTCATTGGAGCCGTTATAGGAGTTCGATTCTTGCTTGTTCGCAACGCCAACGATTCTTCAACGAAAGGCCACACACCCAGCTTGCCATCAAACATACGGTTCCTTAAGTAGTCATATATAGGTCGAGGCACATCGGCATCAAAACAGGCTTCATGTAAGCAAGCGAGCGTTGAATCGTTGATTTCCTTGCATCTGACAATGGAGTGTCGATTTGGTCATTCGACATGCTTCTGCCATCGTGCGCACGGTTTGCTGCACAACAATAAAGAACGGCAAGGACCCCATCACTGCAACGACGGAGGACTGCACGGACTTCTTTCACCATCTGTACTCCTTCGCCCGCAAGGCGCGTACTGTCGACTCAGCCAAAACTTCCCTTGTCGCATTCTTTAAGGAACACAACATTGACCCAACCCTGCGCAAGCACCAAAGCGAAGCAGTACGTTGTTGGACTGCAAAAATACAACCATCAGAATTGTGTCGGCGACGAGAACAAGGCCCATCCATTGACCGTTGATGAGCTGTCGACTGTCATGAATGGTTTTGCCAACATGAACCCTTTTGTTGGCGCCATGTTGCGTTATCTCTTTTCCTGCTTGGCGAGATGTTGGCTTTGAAGTGGGGCGATGTGGCTATCGGCAAGTCTGCTCTCAACTCGTTCGTATCAGTTCGGCTAAGTTGGCAACAGAAGGCAATTGTTGAAAAGGAATGTCAAGTGTATCATTTGATGAACGAAGAATCTTACCCAGTTTGTAGTTTTTATGACGATTACATTGGCATGATTGCGTCAACAAGAACGCAAACAACACGGGAGTCGTTCGTTTTCCCACAAGTTACAATGTTGACCAGCGTAAATGTCAAGGTTGACTGGTTCAAGTCAATAGATCAGCATTAAGTGCGACGATATCTCAATGAAGCAGTTGAGGCAACCCCAAGCTCGCCTATTGGAATCACATTGCACATTATGCGCCTCAGTGGCTGCTTTTACCGTGTATTCGAATCGCCTAAACGACATTTCGACTTTCGTGAGTTAATGGCATGGTGTCGATGGAGTGACGCCAAAACTTGCTGTGAGTATCTCGTGACTAAGAACATGAGTAACGCGATTGATCCACGACACTTATTCGAGCGACGTACAGCGACATCAACGTGTGTGGACCTGGGCCACCCACAGCCATGATGTCAGCTGAAAGTATTGCAGCGGCAGTTTTGAAGTGCCTCAGAGAAGAAAATCTGGTGTCTGAGAGAATGACGAGACAGAAAATTCGACAACCAACGTTGCATGAATTTGCAGTGCCCAAGAGCATTCCCACTGCACGATCAGGTGTGGAAGCATGGAATCAATGGTTTTCAAGTGATCCAAAGCAAGGCACGTTTTGCATTTTGAAAGACTACACGAAAGAGATGATCAAGGCTGACAGGCGAAAGTACTCTGAGCGTCAAACACTTGCGGTTGAGTTTAGCAAGTATCAATCGTTTGCACTGTTTTGACGGCCTTGGCAGCCCCCCACTCGAAAGCAGGTTTAAGACGAAGAGATGATGTTGTGGCAAATTGAAAAATGATGGATTGTAGAGAATTGGTGTTGAGCTTTATTATATTGACAAGCCACCAAGTGACCATTGACAGGACATCAAGTGGTGATTGACAGGACAAGTAAGTGACAGTGCAAGACGAATGTAGAACAGAAAGTCATCTAATTGGTTACGTTTTCATCCAATCAGAGCATTGTAGGTTTGATTTGTCGTGTGGGCCGGTTAAGGGATGCATGAATTTGTTGCATGGAGACAAGCTGCATCATTTTTGTTACTAGTAATATTTTTCAATGACGCTTTCTGAAAACGTCATGATCGAGTTTTAATTCTCATTTCGCCACTTTGCGGAAGAGAAGGAAAGGAAGGTTGTCGCCGACTCCGTTAAGTGTGTCATACGTGGCTATACACGGCCGGCGACTTCTATAGTTCTTTGAGAACCACCGCATCACTCGCTAAGCCTTCAACGAATTTCCGGATAAATTTCCGGATAGCTGCCAAATTCCCTTCCAAAAGGCAAACTGCCGATCACTCTCTTTTGCCAATTTTGTGCAATGAAGGCGGACGTTGATGCCAAGCGGATGCCTCTTCCGGGCGAGCAAGCAGCGCTCCTCCAGCATCATGACGAAGATGCCCAAGAGACTCATCCAATGCAGGAATTGCCGACCTCGATTGGCCACGAAGCGATGCGCTTACTCACCCTCACGACGCCGCAGGTACAAATTCCACCATTTGCATCAACTCTCATACGCATCGGCACCAGGCCTTCTCTCTCCTCATGGACATCTTCCCCACGCTCATCAACCTAGCGCTTGTTGGTCACATGGAGGTCCCTCAAGTCGACACTTTGGTTGACGCAGTCGCCCTCTCCTCCATGGTACTCCTCGCACGGCCATCTTCCTCCAGACTCACACACTTAGTACGTCAACGTGACTGCCATGGCCGCGATCCTAGGCCTTGCAAAAGCCCTTGACGTGCTCTGTTCGCAAAGTCTCTTGACGACCGGCAGCACCAAGGCCTTTGGCGCGTACCTTCAGAGCGCATTACTCGGCATGCTCATGGTCTGCTACTACCCCTTGTCGTCCCTTTTATCCTCTCTAGGTCCTGGCCCCCATCCTTGTCCTCAACGTCTTTGCTCGCGACGTGCTTGTCTTTTTGAACCAAGACCCCGCGATCGCCGAGAAGGCCGGCCGCTTCACGCAGTACACGGCCATCGGACTGCCCTTCCTCGCGGTCTTTGAGCTGCTCAAGAAGCTCCTCCTCGTCCAAGACATCACAACCCCCACCACGTACATGGTCCTCGCGTCCAACGTCGTTCACGCAGTCGTCGGCTACTTGCTCACGGCATACGTCCCGTCGCTCGGCTTTTGCGGCGCCGCCATCGCGCGCGCCATCGCATGTGCCTGCCTTCCGCTCTTCCTCGTGCCGCATTACTTGCTGCGTCGCAACGCGTACCATGGCTGGGGCCTCCAGTGGAACATCGACGACGCTACATCGTCCCTTCGTCGGTTCTTCCATTTTGGCGTTCCCGATGTCCTATCGTGCATGATTGAATATGGCATCTTTGAGCTCCTCATCCTCCTCTCGGGACTCATGCCCAACGCCACGGTCGTGCTCGGGGCCAATGCGGTACGGCGATTTTTCGTATGTCGTGGGATTGTATGACGTGGCGCGCTAGGTGCTCATCAACACGTTTGCCGTGCTCAACATGATCTGCTTGGCCATCTCGATGGCTACGACCAGCCGCGTCGGCGATCTCCTGACTGCCTACAAGCCCCACCAAGCCCAGACTGCCGCAACTGCCGCCTTTGTCGTGACACTCACGACTGCCTTGCTCGCCATCGCGTGCCTCTACTTTGGCCAAAACACGCTCCCCGCGGCCTTTACGTCGGACGTTGCAATCCAGGAGTAAGAGGTCATCCAGATGCATCGACTTGCTCACTGTTTCTCTAGACGCGCTGGCCGCGCCATGGTCGCCGTTATCCCGCTTTACGTCGTCTGCGCCTGCACCAGCGTCGTCCAAGGAGTGCTCTGGGCCGTGGACAAGCAAGACATTGCCAATTACATCAACGCCGGCGGATACTACGTTGTCGGGATTCCGCTCGCGGCAATCTTCGGCTTTACGCTCAACTGGAGCATCGAAGGCCTCTGGACTGGCTTGGCCGCCGGCGCAACGCTCAACCTCCTCGTCTACCTCTGGTTCATCTGTGGCTTGAACTGGAAACTCATGGCCAAACGCGCGTCCGAACGATTCGCGTCGCACAAGGAGCAGCAATACCTCTTTTGAGGAAATAGCCATCGATGTTGTTCAATATAATAGGCTGCCTCCAGAGTTGTGCTGTTTACCTCGAGTGGCCACCAAGCACTCTGAAGGCGATTGGTCGCGCGCTTGCTAGACACCATGCCTGAGTCTGGGTGATTTGATTGCGCTGTGTGGAGCAGAGTGCTGTCATGAGGGTTGCAGATGATTTGTTTATTTTACACATATACTTTGGCTTTCTAGTTCGAGACAAAATCCCATTGGTGCACTTTTCCGATGTTGTCGACCCCAACGACGGAGGTCCAGTCGGCCGCGCTGCATCGGATCGGACGTGGGCGTGCCTCTGACGTCGACAGCGTATACAATCGCGAAGCGAGATACTTGTTGGCGCTGTTTTTCCGCCAGCGATAGAGCTGGAGCACATCGTCGGTGTTGGCGTCACCTGAGACAATCCCAAAGCTCGCGGCATTAGTGATGTGGACGGGGAAGCACCCGACAACACTTGCGTTCGCGTGGCCAGTCTGCACGCGACCTGCTGGCTGCAGGTTCTCTACAAAGAGAAACTGGCCGTGGGCTTCCGCGACGACACAAGTCTAGGGGTGCCTCTCATCGACGACAAAGCACATCAACTGCTTACGGTAGTGGACAGCCAAGTCGCGGCCAAGTAGTGGCTTGGAAACGTGTGAACAGGAGCGACTGGCTGCCGAACGTCCCACACTGCACACAGGTTGTCCTACAACAAAGACATCTGCACGGTGACGAAGTGGTTGGGATGACAGACGTGGTAAAACGCGAGGAAGGATGTCGCATCGGGGGATAGGGTTGCCGCGCGGACTTTGACTTGCCGGTCTTCAAAAACGAGTTGTTCCGATGACCGGAGGTCCCACAGTCGCACGGTCGCGTCAGTCGAGGCACTGAGCAGCACGTTGTCCTTCAACTCGACGCTACAAAGATGGCGTCATCAATTACATTGGACGTATCCTTCGTACCTCGTGATGGAGTCCAGGTGATGCCGTCCCTGTAGTTGACTTTGCGATACCATCTCGCAATACTCCGTGTCGTGGAGACTCAGCGTTCCATCCAACGCACCCGCCGCTGCCATGCCGACGCGACCGCCATCATGTGCCAAAGCAGTGATGCTGAAGCGGTGGGCTCGATACCGGCAACTTTCTTCAAACGCGGCGTCTACGTATCGAATGTTGCCGCGCGAGTCCCCCAAGAGGAGCATCGGGCGGCGATGCTGTCCACCGACGAGGCACGCTTGGCGCTACACATATATCCATTGACGTTGTTGCCATAGAAAACGACATTGGTACGATCGTGGGTGGCTGTTGCGGCGGCGTCGGGGGCGGGAAATGATGTGTCTGGCACCGCGCGCGGCCCGTGTCCCAATTCGAGCCGAGGCTACATGGCGCAATCAACCTCGGCAAAGATGTATGAATCTGGACTCACGTGTGCATCGTGATGAAGCGCTTCCGCCAGTCGGCCGTCGTCGGCCCCGCCACCCTCGCGACGACGGCGTCCGTGCCCCAGTCGCGGATCCGCGGCCACCGACTCGTGGCAATGTGCTGCCACTGCTGTTGTCCTAGCTTGGAGTGGTACACGAGTCGAAACCAGTCGGAGCAGACGGCGGCGACGGCAGCAAAGTCCCGGCTGTCGAGGCAGCTCCAGATCTGCAAGAGGACATACGCGTCGCCTGGCATGCCGCCGCTGCCGTCATCTTGGACGCCAAGCCGGCGATTGCGGTCGCTTTCGACGTCCCCGAGGAGGTACCACAGCCCGGCCCAGTAGCTCTCGGGGGTTGCATCGGACGCGACGTCGGTCGAACTGTTGCGGCGGCGGAGCGAGAGCCGCGCGGCAGTCGCCGAAGGCGTGACGTCGTGGGAAGGCGTTGGTTCTGAGGTTCCATCTGTGGGTACACCCGCGGCGAGATCGACTTCGCGGGAGACGCGTTCGACCTGCGTTAAGATGGCGCGCCATGCCTCGCGCTGCCGTGGCGGCAGCGGCCGCGCGCCATCGTACTGTTCCTGCCAGATGTCCATGTCGAATTGGATCTGCTGCACCGCGTCGGCAATGGCGTCGTTCATGGCTCTCAGTCGCGGTGGCGGTGTCAATGACGAGAGGCGGCCGTCGCTCCCGCTCTCGTCGAGCCAGGATGCTCCATCGCTGTCGTCGCTGCACCAATTCGTGTGCATTTGGAATAATTCTGCGCGCGAGCCGGAATCCGGATGCCTATTTAGGACTTTTCACAACAATGGAATTCGGATAACCCCGAAAAGCATCAAGATCACGTCGCGTGGTTTTTTGTTCCCATTTTTAAGCGTGTGGAAGTCGTCGGCGGCATACGATGAAGCTTCTGAAGAAGAACATCAGCGAGAAGGACGGGACGGGGTCCGTCATGCTGCGCGCCGAAGAGCCCGAAGACATGTGGCATGTGTTTAACCTTATCCACAAAGGTGACACGCTCAAGACCACCACGGTTCGTAAAGTCGTCAAGGAAGGCGCGACGGGGTCGACCACGAGTCAGCGCATGCGCATGAACCTCGCGCTCGAGATCGACCACATCGACTTTGACCCGGCCAAGTGTCTACTTCGCATCAAGGGCGTCAACGTTGAAGAGAATCCGCATGTTCGGGTACAGTCGCGCCATCCCGCGACGACGACATCCTCACGTATGGGGTTGTAGATGGGGGCATCGCATACGACCGACCTGGAGCTGAATAAGGACTTTACACTCAAGAAGACGTGCTGGGATCAAATGTCCCTCGAACGCATCGAGACGGCGTGCAACGTCGCCAAGCAAGCCGACGTCGCGGCGGTAGGTTTTTCCTCGATCGCGCTCCTCCCTCATCCGTACATGCAGGTTGTCATGCAAACGGGGTTGGCGCATTTGTGTTTGATCACAGGACACATGACGGTCATCCGTGCCAAGATCGAAAGCAGCATCCCGCGGAAGCGACCAGGCAACACGTCGCACGCCAAAGGCGTCGAGCGTTTCTACGACAACATTGTCCAGGTGCAGACACATTCTCTTGGCGATCGTCGTCATCGTGTTTCTAGAGTCTCAAGCGACACGTTGACTTCAACTTGGTCAAATGCGTCCTCCTTGCCAGTCCCGGCTTTGTCAAGGACGACTTTCTCAAGTACATGCTCGACTATGCCGTCCGCACGGACGACAAGGTCATCTTGGACAACAAGGCGCGCTTCATCCTCGTCCATGCTTCCTCGGGACACAAGCATGCACTCGACGAAGTCTTGGCCGACTCGGTCTCTCGTTGTCTCTCTCTGCATCGCCTTCATCGTCGCTGTAGAAAGTGAAGGCGCAGTTGGAAGACACCAAGGCCGCCGGCGACGTCAAATGCTTGGACACGTTCTTTGAGATGCTCCACATGGATCAAGACCGCGCGTACTATGGTTACAACGTACGTTGGTGTGTCTGGTTGGTATATACATATGGCTCATGGAGGTCCGTCCGTGTCGTAGCATGTCGTGCGTGCGAACGAACAACATGCCGTCGAGACGCTCTTGATCACGGACGCGCTCTTCCGGTCGCAGGAGATCGCGACGCGGCGGAAATACGTGGCGCTTGTCGAGAGCGTGCGCGAAAACGGCGGCCAAGTGCGTGTCTTTAGCAGCCTCCATGTTTCCGGGGAGAAACTGGGCCAGCTCAGCGGCATCGCCGCGATCCTGCGCATGCGGCTGCCCGACCTCGACGACGAAGACGCGGTCGATTCCGACGACGAGAACGACGCCAATGCTGACTTGGCCAAGGCCATCGCCGCGAGCGCCGTCGTCGAGTTGGACGAACTAGATTACATGTAACGAGGAAGATGCAAGCGAGCATATTGTAGTCTTCGTGATGGAGGTGGTGAGGGAAACCCATTTGGCGGCAGCCACATCCTGTAGGACAATTGCCGATGACGGACACGCCGGAGCGTGATGAACCTGATCACACGTCGGTCCCTCCACTTCACCAACGACGTTGATGGACTGCCGACACCGCAGCATTTTGGCCAACCATCACGTAGCGAGCATGAGGAAGTAGTGATCTACGAAGTTGTCGACGCGAAGGGGCGAGTGTAGATACGATACGACGCATGAGCTACGTGGGAGATATGGACTCCCTCTGAGTCTTCTCTCGCCGACCCACTGTGACCCACAATGTCAAGCAGAAGCAGGTCGTGGTCGAGGTGACCGAATCAATGCCTGCAAGTGATTGGTATTTTAATACCACTGCTGATTAAATTCAATCCGAGGTCATTCCTTTACATTTATCAAGTATATTAGATCCAAGGTGCATGACCATGGCAATAAAAATACAATGTGCTCGGGTCACGTCTCAAACCGTTATTATTTTATTATTCCTCCAAGTCGAGATGGCACCGCACCAGCATCCGCCGCCACCACCCGCCTACGACTGTCCCGCGCTGCTTGCGTCCGACCACGCGCTTGATGGAGACCTCTTCGCGGGAATCGACGGCGCATTCTTCATGCAGAACGCGACGGACAAGGCAACCGATGTCCTGGCGCTCCTCGACGATGCCGACTGCGAGCAGTCGGCGCTCGTGCACAAGAAGGGGGAGAAGCGGAAGCAGCAGATCCGGGAAGCGTCGCGCCGATGTCGCATGAAGCAGAAGGATGAAGTCGCGTACTTGCGCATGCGTGTGACGGAGATGGAGCAAGTCATCCGGGATCAAGCGTCTGCAGCACCGACCACTGTCACGGTCACGTCGGCCGACGCCGCGCTCGAGATCGCGGCCCTGCGGAGGCAGAACCAACATTTAGCACAGGCACTCGACCGCACGAAGAAGCAATTGACGTTCATCCAAACGCTCATGCTGGAAACCATTCAGACGTCCGCTGGGATTCCCATAGACCTGCCGCCGCCAGCCGCAGCTGCGCCACTGCGACATGGGCCTGCTGTCGACGCGACTGAAATGGCGCGCATCGCCGCGGCGTCTGCGGCCATCCTGCTTCATTTTGTCGCCGAGAAGGGCCTTCAAGTCGTGACGATCAACACCATGGACTGGGTCGGCGATGTCTGGCTCGATGGAACGACGTTGCGCTTTGCCATGTCCAAATTCGTCCGAGGTAGACACATTACCCTCGTGTGTTCATGATGTTCATGGATTCGATTCGTAGGCAAGAGGGACGAGATGGCCTGCCGCCTGTGGAAGACGTCGGCGCTGCCACGTGCGGCCAATGACGTCTACACACTCGTGAGCCAGGAATGCGTCGCGGAAGTCAGCGAGTCGCTTCGTGTCATGCGCCGCGTCGAATCGCTCATGGAGATGCGACTCTTGGAGCAATACTCGCTCTTCTACCGACACGTCGTCGACCCCACGACTGTCTTGGTCGGGATGCAGTCGATCGGCCGAAGCAGTGGCGAGACAAAGTACACCCACGGCATGGAGCATCAAGGCATCCTTCTGACACAGACAGATGACGACGTCACGGGTGTCCATGTCCACTTGCGCGGCACCTACGACTGCGTTGGCGTCCCGGAAAGCGAAGTCGCGACGCGGTTCTCCAAGGACACGCTCAACGTGCTCTTGAAGGTTGAAGAAACCCTCGTCGGCGCGTAAGGGTCCATCGGCACCACCATCGCCGCCACCAGGACCCACCAAGGGTATGTATTGTGTGTGGAAAATGCCGTCATCCATACGCCGTCGCCGTCGCCGTTTATTCATCATCGCTGAGCTGCCAGCTGGACATTTGTCGCTCCCAGAGATTGCTCAAAAGTCTCAAAAGGTTGTCCATAATTGAAATTTTCATTGATTTTAGTGCATCATTCTCGTCCTGCAATGGTGCAAAATGACACAATTCGAGATCAAAAATATTGGATTTATTTTCTAACTTCATACTTCCACTTATCCAAATTTTCCGCGAATCAGGTTTTTGATCTTTGACGAAGTTACGACTTGGCGCTCCCCGCAACTGTTAATTGACCTTCCTCCGTCGAAGCGTCTCGAGATAACTGTTGGAGGAATTCGCATGTGGCACTGCCTTCCTTGCGCCTGTGTTCAAGACAGCCGCGGCGGTTGCTCTGGATTGCATTTTCGACGACTAAGGTGGTAAATTCGGTTTCAAAATATTCGAGGCTTTCGCCGCCAGGGCTCTACCTCCATGTCCGATGTCTACAGGGTGCGATGCAAAGCCGATGCAGGGCGTCTGTCTTCTTCACCCCTCGACGCACGCTGCTGTCGTGGGCGACTCATGAGTTGCCGTCGTCGAAAGCTGCCATGGTGTACGCAAGTGTAGGTGTATGCAAGAAGTCGCCGTCGGCGTCAGCGTTCAGCAAGGCACGGGTGTCCCACGTTACATCCCGTACATCGCACTGGGTGCAGGTGGGCCAGTTGCCACACGCGTCGGTCGCAGCGACCACTCGCGCAACCGCCCTTGGAAACATCTACGACGACGACGACCTCTTTTCGTGCGTTGCGGGCTGCATGAGTCAAGTCGCCACGGCCCCTGGGAAGAAACAACAAACAACGCACACAAGTAAATCCATGAGGAGCTTCAATCATTGGTATTCGAGTGTGTCTGTTCAACTGGCCTCGTCGTGCCGTGGCCGGTCGACTGTCTCTCGGCTGCTCTGGCCTGCCGTGCTGTCGCTTGTTATGCCTTTGAAATGCGTTGAACAGAGGCCTTGCACGCGGGCAAACCGGGCGCACCCGGCCAGCTTGCACCGTGTGCCACCGCCATGCAGCCGACAGAGGCCGCCGGTCTGGGATGGCGTCACGCAGTCTACCATGAGGCACTTGCGTCCACCGCCATGTCGCGTGCAGAAGCCACCGTTGCGCGCGTACGAGGAGCAGCCCATGTGCCGGCAGCGCGCGTTGCGATTCTGTGGACCCGTCGTGCTGCGGCGGTCGGTGAACTGGCGGGGTGGCGGCAGCGGGGTCCATGCAGTCGGTAGAGCCGAACGGGTCGACGTCCATCGATGATGGCGACCGTGCTCCAGACAGAGCGCGGATTCCTTGGCATAGCGAGGACAGTCGGGCATGACGCAATAGGTGATCGTAGCGATGTTGCTGCTGCTCTGGTGGAGAATACGGACGTCGTCGCAGACGTGGCGGGGGATTGCGGCGGCGTTCATGGGAAGCCGAGTCGCGGGGGGACGCAAAATGCAGAAATGCCCCACGTTGTCAGCAAAGATATCGCGTTGATTCTCGCAAGCGACGGTTCTGTCGCAGTTGCGGAAACCTGATGGCGTCGCTTCGAACTTCGATTGGGTCGAACTACGACGACCGACAGCAGGATATCATGAAAGGTGCTATTATCGGATTGGCCAAATAGGTATCAAAGGATGAAATTAGCCAATGGAACGATCATACTACGTCGTAATTCGAATGCCTTGGGGGAAGGGTTCGAAGTTGCAGCACAAACAAGGATCCACGTTTAACGCATTTATGTTGTTGGGCAAATCAGTTCACATGAGTGAAAGCAGTGTTGCAAGAAGGCGATGTGTGGATACATTCAGAGCGCGATTTGGCACATTTAGGTAAATACGATGCCTTGTTTATATCGTCGCATCGTGTGATTTGACGAGCGGCACTTTGGCCCCATGTTTCTTCTGCCCAGGGAATCGGAAACTCCAGCCTCCACGTCCGTCGTCAACTTGAACGTGTTGAAACTGATAAAACGTCGTTCGGGTTTTCGATTGGACCGAGTTCGTACTACCGACCGAACATCGACGACAAATTTTTCTCACACGCTGACCACCAAAGTCATCCTTCCGGAGATTGACTGTCATCACGTGTTTTCTATGATTGGCGAGAGCTGGAGTTATGTGGTCGAAGTGACAGCAAGATCTCAATTCGCTCGAAAAATTACACCAGCCAGGTCTCCAAAGCCTGTTTGCTCTTTACTTCGAACTTCGACGATTTATGAACAACAGCGATGGCTCGAAACTAATGAAGCTGTCAACATTCGCCGCAGTCGTGCGAGATCGTGGTTTTCTTGCTTGTGCAGACGTCGCCCCAACGCACTCGTTTTGTGATTCCTGTATTCATGCATCAGAAGTCCCGCCACCAAGTTGGCAAATCTCAAACGATTTCGTCCTCACAACGACTGCACAAGACGCTGTTCGCGCAGGAGAGTCGTCAATTTATCGAATAATATCTCGTTGGTTTTGAATGCAAATATGAATGAATCAGTGCATACGAATCATCTTGGGATTGTGGGGTTGCCTGCTGCCGTGGCTGCGACACGATCGTGTCTCTACAGAATCTCGGCATCATTTGACTGACGTGGCCAACGCATCAATAGTTTGTCACGAAAATGCAAGTGAAAACACTTGAGCATATTTGTGGCGACATTCCTTCCAGTGCGTACTGTAGCTTACCACCAGCAGTGATCCCAACCAATAGAGGTCGTCAAGTTCAACTGCCGCTGCGAATTGCCGCTGCTGGTGTTAAGGTCAGCTTCTTCGAACTTGAAGTGTCCCCCATGGAGTCCCCCATGGAGTCCCCCGTTGAGGCCACAAGATTCACGACAAAGAAACATCGCGTCTGGTTCGACGCTGACTGGCCTGCATTCGAATTTTCGCCCCTCGAAAACGGCGCTGGCTTGGTGAGAGCCATACCCACGACGCCACCTCGAATGTAAATCCTCAATTGACTCCACCCCCACTCTCACGTTGCCTTTTGTGGGTCATTTCTACCCCTCCCCCACGAACACAGCACATTCGTTCCATTTGAAACAAGGTAAACGGAGGGATGCACCACTTAGTATAGTTTGGGAAACAAAGCGTACGTGGCAAAGTGAGCGATCAAAATAATAGAACCGAGGTTGGCGCGACAATTAAACGTACGCGTGTGGGTGCCGAGCGGAAAGCTCTCGTGCGTGCCAAGGGTATTTGGAATCGCAGAAACTGAAGAGTGAAATTGTCGAAGGTGAATGGTGTCATGTGACTCGACATGGATATCCATGCAGTTGGCATCTACACCTGACATATACATGACTCAAGAAAGTGCTGCTCAAGTAGGCCACCACGTGCATCATTTCATTCCAGGACAACCCACCACTGGTCGCATCAATCCACGCACGCGCGCAAATTTTATGCATCCGTCTTGCTTGCACCGCGTCCCGCCTCCGTGGATCCGACAGAGCCCCCCGCTTTGAGACGGAGTTGAGCACGAGACCATGCGGCACTTGCGGCCACCGCCGTGGCGAGAGCAGAAGCCTCCGTTGCGCGCGTAGGGCGAGCAGTCGTCGTGGTGGCACCGCACAGTTCGGTTCTGCATCGCGAGGGTGGTGCCGTGGAGACGACGGTGGAGATGATGTCGCGACAAGTCAGCGGTGGTTGCGCGAGGCTTGAGCCCGTCATGTTCGTCGGTGGCGGCTGAGGTCGTGAGGCGTTGGTGGCGCGAGTGTGTGAGGCAGAACGAGGCGTCCTTGACGTAGCGTCGGCAGCCAGGCGTGCGGCACGGCAATGGTTTGGTCGACGAGGACATGCGATCGAAAGTCAAAATGAGCGAGGGGTCCAGAAGTGGAATCTCGGCCAGAGGGGACGCCGCGTTTGTTGAAGCAGTTGATTTGTTCCTGTAAACAACTCTTCTATTTTCGTGAAGTCGTGGCCAGCCTTGTTCGGCTAATAATTTTCGAGTCACATAGAGGCATGAGGAAGCCACGGCAATGGTAGGCGCAGAGACAGACGGCAAAATCGCTGCGGTCGTCCAAGATCAAGGCCCTCCCATGCTTACGGGATCGGCGACATGCCAACTCGTTGGCTTTTTGGAGGACTGACCACCGACCGGAGATCTCGATTGCCTATTCCTTGCGTCAGTCCGATCCCAACTAGAAATCGTGGCAACCGTGAACATCGAGTTGATGCTTCAAGACCACATCGTGTTGAAGTGTTGGGCTCAAAGTAAAAATCAACCATCGCTCTTTGAGCTCAAAGAGCGATGGATGTCGGAGGAAGGCAGTGGTCAGCGAACGGACGCCGTCGTCACAGTTGACAGGGAAAGGTTTGCAGCACAGAGTGTACCACTGCTCGAATGGAAATGTTGACTGTTGAAAAATTACCACTTTGTGGTTTCGCCCCAAGATATATCAGATTGGGTGGCTGCGGTGCACTCGGATTGTTGGTCACGTTGTTGTGACTGGCAAGAGGCATCGTCTTGTTGACAATCGTTGAACGGGGGGTGTCCCGTGCTGTCAGCTAATGTACTGTAGTACTGGAGTACAATTCAACGAGGTTGCCGACAAGAATTCTCGCATTGTACAGTCCCCACTCCTACAGCCTTCTCGTGAGACGATCGATTCGAAAAATCGCAAGAATTGACCCCGTTTTTTGTCTCCTGAGCTACTCATGTAATGAACTCGCCAAAACGGTCACTAATCAATTTGACCTGTGGCATAGGCAAACAGTATTCGTTCAAACAACCTGAACCACATAAACCACGGCAGGATAAAATCTGAATGCCCATCTGAGGTCCAAGAACGCCAAACTCCTGATGTCCAAATATTGGGGCAACACGATGCAAAGTTCGCGAACAATGTTTCGACTTGGCAGATGAAACGGCCAAATGACGTAGCACCGCGGCAGCGGACACACGCTTCCATTCTATGACCAAGAAGTGTATACACGCCGTCAATGCGTGCCCGAGCCTTCATGACGTGAGTTTGGCGGAAACTTGGTGTACAACATCAGCATAGTGCAGCATTGCACTCTGTTATCCCGACCCTCGAATTCGCAGAAAATGTTCTGAACCCTTTGTTTTCGTTACCTTTTCGTATTGTGCTGTCAGGCCAAATTTGCCATATTCGACGGAAAGCACGAAAATTTCGAACCGGAACACTGGCCGTTATTATCCAATCAGCGAAGAATAAACCCAAGGGCTGGACATTAACACACAAATGCTCGCTTCTGATTGGTGCCATACTTGACCCAATCGTGACATCACTTTACTTTACTGAAATACTGGCCAATTTCGTGCCCCCCTCAATTTTGGAATTGAAGCACAATTGCAGTTGTTCAGATTTTGAAATACCGAACAGGCGAAACGACGAGATTGGAGGCGGACAAAGGACACCGGCAACTTCCATTTTACCGTCATGGAGGAGTCCACTGCCTCTATCGTCGTACCCCTTCTCGGCATCGTCTCCGCTCATCCAACGAAAAGTGTGCAAGCACCTCTCTTCTTGCTTGAAAACATCACAGTCCAGCCAGCATTGGTACTACATAGGACGCAACAAAAAAAACCACCGTGCCTATAGGTCGCTTCCTGGTAATCAAAAACCGTTGGCGCATTTGTGCTCAAAGAGATGGATTGCGCAAATGAAATTGAGGATATGCCGTGAGGCTCCGTTGAAGGAGCTTGCACCAATGACCGCCCGAGACACTATAATGATGGGACGCAAGCCGTATGTGACTTCAGCTGGTCAGAACACAACGTTGGCGGGGTCACGAAACAGTGGCGTGACAGTGCATTACCATCCGCAAGTGAATTTCGAAGGGCGAGAAGCCGGGCGACGCACACACGAATGGCCAAAACTCTTCGCTCAGTCAAACGATACTCTTCTCCAACGCTGGTATTCTCGTGAACAACCTCTTGCAGTCCCAAGCCACTTGATGTAACGGTTGGCCACATTGGCCGTTTCGTCTCTTCATGTCATCATTTGTGTTGATGTGGGTGATTTATAAAATATATATACTAATACGATCAATCTCACCACTGTTTCAGTTGACTCGAACATATTCGGGATGCACCAACCCACACCAAGATGCCACAAACCACTTTGCTGAGGTCTTATGACTATAATAAAGGAGGATTTATTGATGACCAACCCTACGAAGTTGGATTTGCCAAACCGATCCAATTGAACACGTTGGACCGCGCGGACGGAAACATGTAATAATTCGAAGCCTTCGTTCGAGGTTTACCAGCCCTACCCCTACAATAATTTTCGCCATATCCAACTCATGAGATTTCGTCCACTCATGGTCCCATCGATGTTTTCCACGAGGCATTTCCGCACGACCACACTGGTCGATAATCCACCATCTTTGTGGTCCAGTCACTTCGCAAAACGAAGGCCTTGAGCCAAGTGGCTCAAGGCCCTCGTTTTTGCGAAGGAAGCGTCCATGTGTGTCACATCATTTTCGTCGTCAACGCTGGCGACGAATGTCGTCGTTCTCTTGGCAGTGCTAAGAGGCCTCTAACAACTTACTTTCCTTGACCACAGTGATGCAGCAGGGCCGTTCTTGCAACAAAACATCGTTGGTGCCACATGAATGGCTGGTACTACCATCAATACTGCTCGTCCAGAAATGGCAGTTTCGGGCACGGCAGCGGGTGCAAGTACGGGGTTGGGGCTGGCCTGCAAGCTGCAAGTCAAGTTTGTCCCAACGCATGGTCTTTGCATACTCGTCTTCTGGCACAAAAGTACAACAGTGAGAGCAACCGAGTCGTCGCACAATGTCGAACACTGGAATCGACAGAACATCGAACTATCGGATGATGTGTGGCTACTGTTGTCGCACACAAGAGCAGGAGAAGGCGCAGGCAATGCAAAGTTATACGTCGAAGGTCTCCGTGTGGTGCATGTGGACGTGCTTGAAGTTGACCATTTCATCGTTTCCGTCAAGGTGAGAAAATTGTTGCTGTCATGCAATGAAAGCTTCATCCAAACGTGAACTCATCGTGAAAGGCAATTTCGTCGAACGAATCACCTGCCACCACAAATTCTCGCATCAAAATTTAAAACCCCCGTGTGTGTCGACTTGACGAGAATGATAACGTGGAAATTTGTCGGGGGTGGTTGGTTCACCGAATTTCGAACGGATCTCCTGTGAGGGTATAGAATACCCGTGAATGCTCTATGCCGTACTAGATTAAGTGCTTGCGTTCAAATGACAGCCTTGAGCAAGCCACCAACTTTCTGTAGAATAGCATGTTCTTGATAGAAAAGCACATTCTTCTTTTGTTCAAATACGACATATATTCTTATAAAAAGGTGGTCGGATATCAAGAATGCTTTTCAACAGAAAGTTGATGAAAACTTGTCAGGACAATTGCCTTGTGAACTTGGGATACGAAAACGGCCAAGCCAAGTATTTTACTGTGCCAAATTGCAATGAGTCAAAAGCTGTATCAATCTATGAAGCGCTGCAACTCAAACAAGAGGTGTGTCTGGTGTTGGATGGTATTTTATACAGAGATATCCCTGAAGGGATTCGAACGTTTAAAATGCTGGCAACATCGCAACAAGTGGATTTGAAAAGTCAGGAGCGTGACGATGCGCACTGATGTCTTCATCCCTGTTGGGAATTGAAGTAACTCAAACGCCTTGGAGTGCAACTCAACGCGGACCAGCAGATAACAGCGGCAAAGACGCATTCTTTCGACGTGAAGCAACTGCAGGCAATGAATACGATTTTCTTGCAAGAACAAGTCGACCCTCCAATCTACATTATTGTGTGTCCTGACGCTGTATCTTGTAAAAGATTATTTTGGAACCAAGGAATGAAGTGTCGGAAGCAATGAAAGCAAACATTCAATTACTTCCTGGCCATTACAAAATGGATTCCGACATATCAGCAGATGGGCCCAGAAATCACGTTCTTCTGAAGACAGTACCTGCACCGACATTCGAAATGCGAAAGCGGCCACGCAATACTGATTCATTTTGATACTACATAAATACGAGGCAGTCAGCCCCCACCTTCAACATCAGTATTTGTCTTATAGTACATATATAGGTAACAGGGGTGCAAACCAAACTTAATTCATTTGATTTTATACTCGTCAAAGTTAACTAAATTATTCATCTCGAAACTTCGCGAGGTGTTGATGACGCAGATGCACGAGGCAGAAAAATGTTTCCTTGGCAAATCGGGGACATTCGTGCACATGACGATAGGCCAACTCGACGGGCGTGCGCTGTCGTGAAGGCAAATGGTAGGTGGGGAAGGCCGAAGCATGCATCGTCCAGGTAACAATCCAAAATGATTCATCCCACCTCAGCACATCAAACCGCCACACGTCGCACGAACCGACAATGAGGGCGAGATCAAAGTTGGGATTGGCGTAGACGCAGCATGGCGGTTGTGAGATTGCGACTCACTGGACTAACCAAACAATACGTGGAGGCTCGTTTCTGTTGGTGCTACATTCCTCAAGCCAAACGCTGAACATAGCTCGTTGACAACAACTACCACCCGTGGATCACAATCCGAGCCTTGCACACAGTCGAGCAACCTCGCTAGACACCACCTCGTGATCCGACACGTTGAATATCCTCTGAATGCTTGTTGGTGATTTCGACACTGGCGTGAGGCTCACGTGAATACATCATACACCGTTGTCAATTCGACAGGTCCAACTGCGTTGATTAAGGGTTCGGCTATTCAAAGATTTTATGCCAGGGCAACAAATGGTTCGAGCTGAAGTCCAATAAAGCACGGACTCGTAAATCCTTCAGTCCCTCAGGCGTCCCTCTCGTATTTTTTGAAGACTTAAGGTGGTTAGTTGAACATCCGCCGTTCGATCGCAGATCGTATTGCGGTCCTACGGGAGTTAACGGCAACATATGCCACGGTGGTTGATCCATCTCATATGGGTGAGTCGTTGGAAAGTTCTTGCTCGACAACGCTTTTACCGCATTTGACTTTGCACATGATAACGTCGGTTGGAGATTCGAGTTTCCGATGGGGGTCATAGGTGATATACTTGGTGAATTAATCGAAGGGACTTGTTCGAGGGCGAACCACAACACATCGAATTATTTGTTTTGAATCTTTTTACTGATGGGAGGGGTGCGATGGTCTCTCGACAAAGCCACAGACTCGTTGAGACAGTGGTACAACCTGCATTCCGAATCATGGAAGCAATTGCTCGCTGGGCGAAGGGTTCTGAATTCCCAACGATATCTTGGCGGATCATTGCAACACGTTGTTGGCCACGGTGGTTTCGTCCATTAAAGCACGAGCGAGATATGGAGTTGTTGGACGTAGTCCTTGGATGGTCGTCGATAATAATTATCTCCGACCATCCATCGACAGAAACCCTCTGCCCAATTATTGAGCAAAGGGTTTCTGGGCCACCTCTTCATCTTACTTCCTAGCTCCGATGTCGAACGAAAATGCGTCGACTCTGAACAAGCTTCGTTTTGTCTGTGTGGTGACTGCCCTCGTTTGGACGCATATTTGCGCAAGCAGTCGCTCAAGACGGCTTTCTTATCGTTAAAATTGGATTCGATACGACCACGTGTTGCTTGCAACCGAAGCCTTCTGGGTTGGCCATATCTTGTCTACGTCGAAGGCAACGTGGCCTCTCTTATGCAGATCACTTTCTCGGTGATGGGTTGAGCACAGACCGCGCACGCGGGCAAATTTACTGCAGCCGACAACTTTGCATCGCGTGCCACCTCCGTGAAGGCGACAGAGGCCGCCCGTTTGTGACGGGGTGGGGCAGAAAACGACTCGGCACTTGCGACCACCGCCGTGTTTGGTGCAATAGCCACCGTTGCGGGCGTACGACGGACAACCTTGGTGGCGGCAGCGTCCGTTGATGGACGATGGCCACATCGCATCGGGCTCGGTTGACAACGAGGCGGTGTGGTGCGACCACCTCTCAGCTGCCGCAGCCTGACCAAATCGACACGGGGGGTGCGTCGTGTGGGGTTGATGGTGGCGCAAATGAACAAGGCACATCGAGGCCTCCTTGGCAAATCGAGGGCAATGTTGGATGCAACAGTGGATCAACTGGACGGGGGTGCAACTGCGCTGGACTACTACGAGGGGATCTGGGAAGCGAGAGGTGGGCATCGTTGGGAGTGATAATGCCTAAAAGAAAAGTAACAAAGAAAGAATAGAGTCAGCGACCATGTCGCACAACCCAACAGTGTACCGATGGGGAGATTGAGCGCGGCACTGTATATGAACTGCACGAGACGTCGAGCGTCGGAGTTTCACAACGTCGGACGTAATACCAAGCAGTATAAACATGCCAACTTGGAGCAGCGTTTTAGCGTGCCAAACGCGGAAATTACCCCGCAAGTGGGGACAACGCAAGGCGCAGACAATGTCAAGTCGAAGGATGCTTTGTTACCGCAACGACAAAGCTGGAGTTAGTCTTCTGGCATTGCACGCTGTCCTCGAGTCGAATCGTCGTTTCAGTTCTCAACAACTGGGTGCTTGTCGCGGTAACGAAAGCGCGTAAGCACCATGGAGATTATGTGCGACGGGCATCAACTTGTTAGATCTCCATACATGAGCAACATGTAAAAGCGAACCAGGAAAGCTGGGGGGTTGCATTTTGGAGGCATTGTGATTGACACACATTGCGCCAACAAGTACGTGCTCCGATTTCTCCTTGCTTCTCACGAGCACGCTCGAAAAAAATGATCCATCGAACATTGCCGCTGGGGCAAGGGGGAAAGGAACGACATGGGATCACATTCGAGCATTCAAGCCCATCCGAGGAGAATTTCGAGCCCTCGTTCGAAGCACTTGACTCTTGACACGCGGTAGAAAAGCTAACAACCCCAACTATATGAAAATTTGGGGCTCAATGTTTTGTAGTCGAAATATATGTTGCTCCAACTTGGCAGAAGGAGCCACGTTGGTTCAATTAATTCCACTCACCCACGACAGAACGATGGTAGTGATGCTTTTGACGTGCCTACATTTTCTCGGTGAAAGTGATCGTCTCGATGTGTGCAGGGTTGTAGGGCGGTTTCATTTTTGGTGAGTCCAATAGCACTGTAATTGTCGCATGTGATTGTGAGCAACGTCCGAGGAGATATTTCACGACATCAAAAACTCCCCGTGGGAATGAAGATACACGCCACGTGGCCTTCGAAGGCACAAACTAGTTAATCGGAAATACTTGGTGTAAAAATGCGAGGTTCTTCGTGCTTTGGAGTTTGAAGATAAAGTATATCTTCGTTTCGACTTCATTTCATCAAAACACTTCAAATATGTATTTTGTTTTGTCCCAGGGGTTCGCCGAGAGGGTGTTTCCCACCCTCACTCAGGGAATTCCTCCAATTTCCTCCCCTGTCAAATCGAATTAGTTGGTTCAATTTCGGGATTACTTCCAATGAGAATCAACGTGATTGAATATATTGGTCGCGGTGGCAATGCAAAAGAAATGCCTTCGTCCGTGGAAACGAAACTTCCAAACTGCCGCCGTCGATTTCATTAAATCTTCGAGTCCGACCCAACGACTGTGTGAAACTCAAAGTCGGAAAGCAAATTCAAATGCGCGGTCGCACAAGACGACTTGTCTTCCTTCGTCGACGTAGCCACGTTTGGAGTATCGGCGCAGTCGTTGGTTTCCATGCATCTGCATTATGATTCATCTTATTCCATGGGCATTTTAGAAGGGTTGCGAAGGACCGCTGAAAGAAGGGCTCTGAATTCTCATCGGTCGCTTGCCCGATCGTTGTGAATGCTAGACAAAATACTGCTTCACCCGCGGCTTATGATGGCGTAGTCCGTGTACTCCATTGAGTATGCAATAACCATGTACTCCATGTGGCATGCAATACAGTACACAGTCGTGGCGCGAGCGTAGTTGTATACACACTGTGGGTTCGTTGGAGATTATGGCGGCGTAATGAACGACGAGAAAAACTGCTGTGATGACGGAGTCAACATTCAGTGCAATTGAATCAATTATTAGAACGCATGTTAACGACGACTACCAGTCGAGGGCAAAAGGCGTGAGGACGACGGCGACGACCCAGATGAGCGGACCCAAGACGACTTCGAACGAGCTCTTGATGACGCCGGGAGTGACCAAGATGAACAAGAACGAGAGGTCGGCAATGCCGATGATGACGACACCAACCCAGTAGGCAAAGTGGTCTGCGGGACTCGACGTGAAGACGGCGTAGGCGACGAAGACACCGAGCACACCGTAGCCACCGACGTCGTTGGTAAAATTGAGGATGAGCTGGCGGTGGGCAAAGGTCGTGGCAGGGTCGTTGGCGTGCTGGAAGGTGTCGTGGGGAACCTTGCGACCGCCGATGACGCCGTCCCACTGGGGCTTGGCACCATTGTCACCATGATTGTTGTCTTCGCGTTGAGCCTTGGCGCCCTTGAACCACCACCCAAAGCCGGCGCCACCGACCCAAATGTGGAGAACCCCCCAGATGAGCCAGGCGGCAGCAGCGAGAGACCGGAGAAGAGTCATGGGGTTGTTGGTGCGGTGATGAGAAATCGAAAATGAGAAATATGTGGGTTTGTTAATATCCCCATAAATGGGCGTGTTTGTGCGATCTAGAATATTATGCCATCTTTGTCGTCACCAAATTGTGCGTCGAAATCGGCGGAGGTGTCAAGCTCCAAATCTACAATTTAAGAGCATTAAACTGAAGTCTCGAATGGCAGCCTTGTATTTGCCTTCAAATTCGAAGGATTAAACTGCAGGAACTCTTGGAATTCTTCCATCTTGTGTGGTTCTTCATGGACCAAGCGCATGACATGCTAGACAAAATGCTGCTTCACCCGCGGCTTATGATGACGTAGTCCATGTACTCCATAGAGTATGCAATAACTGTACTCCAAGGGGCATGCAATATTGTAGTTTCAAGGACTATAAGTCAATGCAACAACATATTTCTTCACGAACCCTTGGAAAGGCAACTGAATGTCAAGTTGCACCTGCGCTTCGTTTATTAATAACCACACAAGATAGAAGCATTCAGTGTGTTCTTCCTAACTGCTGCCATGGGAGACTACAATTTAATATTACTAAATTGTAGGTTTTGACTCGATGATTTCGACACAAAATTGGCGACGACACAGGTTTCATCATATTCAAGATCGCACAATCAAGCCTTTCAAAAGAGGTATTTTAATGCTCACACACATTTCTCATTTTCGATTTCTCATCACCGCACCAACAACCCCATGACTCTTCTCCGGTCTCTCGCTGCTGCCGCCTGGCTCATCTGGGGGGTTCTCCACATTTGGGTCGGTGGCGCCGGCTTTGGGTGGTGGTTCAAGGGCGCCAAGGCTCAACGCGAAGACAACCTCCTCAATAGCAATGGTGCTAAGCCCCAGTGGGACGGCGTCATCGGCGGTCGCAAGGTTCCCCACGACACCTTCCAGCACGCCAACGACCCTGCCACGACCTTTGCCCACCGCCAGCTCATCCTCAATTTCACCAACGACGTCGGTGGCTACGGTGTGCTCGGTGTCTTCGTCGCATACGCCGTCTTCACGTCGAGTCCCGCAGACCACTTTGCCTACTGGGTTGGTGTCGTCATCATCGGCATTGCCGACCTCTCGTTCTTGTTCATCTTGGTCACTCCCGGCGTCATCAAGAGCTCGTTCGAAGTCGTCTTGGGTCCGCTCATCTGGGTCGTCGCCGTCGTCCTCACGCCTTTTGCCCTCGACTGGTAGTCGTCGTTAACATGCGTTCTAATAATTGATTCAATTGCAATGGAAATGAAGATCGACAGCCGTGTATTCTGTCGCGCTTTATCTGCAGATTACTCGGTTGCAAGGTTCATGGCATCGTGTCTCCACTGTGCGCAATGTTCAACGAAATGAATGAGTTGTGGAATTATGCGGTGCGACACGCAGGGGGTGTATTGTACTGCACCGCTGTTTTTGGGCGTTGCAGTTTGAGGGTCGAGTTGACCAAATCTCCATTCACTGGTGTGTCGAACATGACCCTTCGACAAAAAGATCCATAAACTTGCATCCATCTGATTGGTTTAATTTTTTTCACCAATGAGATTTACCTATGTGGAATATTGTGCAACACAGCTTACGACTGAAGTGTCGCGACACCCTGGAGTACTGTAGGGAGGGTGCCTTTTCAAAGCGCTTCGATGTAGCACTTATCACCAGCAAAGCACGGAAGGATTTGTGTCATCATGGTGCAGATGTCAACTCCCACACGCGAACTTTGTTTATCTTGCAATGCAGATCGTTGGCGCACCGTTACTGACTCCCCCAGATGTCGTCGTTGGGATAATACCGGGTATTTGGAATACACCCGGTATATGAGGTCTTGACACAGACATCCTTGCGAGTAGCATGCATTTCGCACGCCAGTGGCAGCAACAGCAAGATAACGTCTTCTCCATGGTGCTTTCCTTGTCTTACATAGCCCGTGTCATCTGATTGGAATCGATCGCCTCGTTTGTGGTGTGCTGAATGCCGCGACCCAACACCGGGTAGTACCGGGTATTTGCCTTCTGTCGCCCACACGAGACCTTCGAGCGTCCAATGACCCGATTTCCCGTCTTCAAGTACATTTGATTGGCATCCTCAAAATTAATCCCTGCAAATCACTTGAATTTCATCTCAACTAACTTGATATAAGGTAATAGCAGAAGCCCTGACTTTTTTCCCTCGTCAGTTCACATTTCGACAAGGTTTGGAAACATCATGGCGTCCGAGCAAACGCCGTTGACCAAGAAAGGGTCGGACTGCGTCAACACGTGTGACTTGAAGGAGGAGCGCCGCTGCAACGATGTCCTCTTCGCCGTGCTGTACCTGATCGCATTTGGCGTTGTCCTCACGCTCTTCCTCATGTACGGCCAAGAAGTGTTGACGTACACGGGCGACAAATTGAAGCAAGACCAGCACAAGTTCAAGTACGCGTTGAACATCTGCGCGTCCATTGCCGGTGGGTCCGTCATCCTCTCGATGCTCTGGACCGGCATCATGTTGTGTCTCGGCGCGTGGTTGATTTGGATCTGCGCCGGCGTCGCGATCGTCGGGTCTGCCGCCGCCGGCATTGTCGCGACCAAGTTTTTGCATGACCAAGGCGAGAACACGTACTTTTGGGTCCCCGCCACGCTCGGTGTCCTCGTTGCGCTCTTGCTCACGGGCTACATCTGCTGCATCCGCAAGCGCATCGCGTTCGCGTCGGCCAACTTGCAAGTCGCGTGCCGCGCGATCCTCACGTACCCTGTCATCCTCCTCGTTGCGTTCGTGATGGTGCTTGCGATGGTCGGCTGGGTCCTCATGTGGTCCGTCGCAACGTACGCGGCCATGAACCACGGCGAATACGTGACCAAGGACGGCAAGGGGTACAACGGCGCGCAAAAGTTTGGCATCTTTGTCGGCTCGTTGCTCGTCTTCTTCTGGACGATCTTTGTTGCGCGCAACATCGTGCACGTGACTGTCTCTGGCACGGTTGCGTCGTGGTGGTACCGCGCCGACAACAACCGCCAGCCCCTCACGACGATGCATGCGCTGTACAACGCGGTCGTGTTGTCGTTTGGGTCGATCTGCTTTGGCTCGCTCATCGTGTCGATCATTGAAACGATCAAGACTGTCGTCGAAATCTTCCGCAACATGGCCAAGGAAAGCCAGAATGGCGTCGCCGTTTGCTTGTTGGGGTGCCTCGAATGCATCATCCAATGCATCTCCAACTTGGTCCAATACTTCAACAAGTACGCGTACTCGTACGTTGGCATCTATGGCTTTAGCTTCCTCCGCGCCGGCAAGGAAACATGGGAACTCTTTGAAAAGATGGGCTGGTCTGCCATTGCCAACGACTCGCTCATTGACAACGTCCTCTTTGCTGGCTCGCTCTTTGTTGGCCTGGGCGGCGCGGCCGCTGGCTACGGCGCCGTCTCGTACGATCGCCAATACAACAACCGCCTCTGGACCCAAAACTTGGAAAACCCGGCCGCGACGCTCGGCATGGCAGGTCTCCTCATTGGCTTCTCCATTTGCTACATCGTCATGGCTGTCATCAACTCGTCCGTCGCGACTGCGTTTGTTTTGTTTGCTGAAGACCCGCACTCGCTCCACCACTCGCACCCGCAAGACTATGAAGACTTGCACAACGCGTGGAACGAAATCTACCCCGAAGAATATGCCAAGAACCCCCACGGCACCATGGCCCAATCCCAACCCGTCCAACTTGCGTAGAGCTCAACTCGGTCGCACGGATTCAGTGTTTCTGCATACTCGATCGTAATCAAATTGTTGCGGTTGCGTGGCGTTTTGTTGCAACGCAGTCTTTTGTTGCTCACGAGAGCAACTGTTGCCACATGTGTAGAACCGTTTGGGAAGCAAACTTGACGCATTTGAATCAGGTATTGGTGTTGTTGACTCAGGTTTCCCAGAAGTTGGACACAACTACCCTTCACAACGTCATCTCACCACTCAAGTAACTTTCGTTCATTTCTATTTCACGTTCGAGTAGACCATACTTTTGAATACGTTTCCATCATCACTTGGTTGGCTGCTTTGCTGCCTCGACTTGCTTGAGAATCCTGTGCTCGCCCTTGAGGAGCCGCAGCACTTCTTGCCGCGCGTATCGGTGGCCCTTCTCCGCCGCCTCGTACAGCAGTCGCATCGCACGTCCGTATTGCGACGCGTCGCCCCGGTCAAAGAGCATATCTGCGACCATGAACGTCGCGTACGAGAAGCGGCCGTTCGTCATTGCGCGTTCAAAGTACTCGAGGGCGAGGTCGTCGCTCGCAGGCAGCGCGGGGGCCGCGGCGCCCGTGTAGAAGAGCGTCGCGAGCTCGAAGTCGGCCTGCGGATGACCCAGGTCGCTGGCGCGGTGCAGGTACGGCACGCCGCGGGTGTAGTCTTGGTCGACGCCAAAACCCTCGACGAGGCACACGCCTGTGGCCACAATCGCATCGACATCGCCCTCGGCCGCGAGCGACTCGTAGAGCTTGAAGCCAGCCTCGGGGTCGATCGAGTTGAAGACGAGGACGGTCGCGAGGTCGAAGCGCGTGCGCCGGCATGCGTCTTGGTCGAACGATGTGAGTTGTTTGTTGCAGAAGGTGAGCACATTGGCTTCCAGGCCAGGCTGCGCCGACGTTGGCGGCTGGTGTGCGGGCCAGAAGCGAGACGGCAGTTGGCGCCAATTGTCTTCGTCCTTGATCCACCGCTCGCGCGTTTCCTTCTCCGTGACGCGGATGCGCGCCAGCTCGTCGTCGAGCGTCGGTGCTTTCGTAGATGTGGACATGGGAAGGCAAGTTGAGAGCCCGAGTGCGGCAGCGGCTGCCGCGGATCGACCCACGAGGCGCTGCAACATGGAGATTTTCGAATGGCGTCGAGTTCCAAAGGTTGAACTTTATATAGTGTTATATTTGTCATGCCATACGCTATTCAAATTTTCTCGAGGGTGGCCAATGGAATGCAACCTTGTCAGATGTGCGGGAATATTGAACTTGTGATTGGCTGAAATTTCAAATTCAGTCGAGTGACTTGGGAAACTCAACAGGCAACTTTGCCATGACGCCACCCAAGCCAAGAGAAATGCAACATGAAATTGTGAGACCAACACCAATGGCGTAAGCGCTAGTGGCTTGTTCCAATGTCGACGGACCAACGAGGCGAACACCTCCGTTTGCCAACGCGTGGGCATGATCAAACGCGCCCTTGAATTATACTTTCCTTTGGTGCCAACGCAAAACCCATACAAAAAAGACTTCGACAAACATACATCGCATGCGCACTTAGTAGAATACTACTACTACTATTAGCAGTATTCCCTAAAATGCGACACATTCAAGCAATGTGCGTTTCCGTTTTCTCGAAAAGGCAAAACGAGGTCAATATTCGTCCATTTTTCGAGTTAATTTCACCTGTTTTGGCCACGGCAGTTTCACCTCAACCAGACACAATGTCGGGGTTCAAGGGCATCCGCGCGCGCAAGGAACAGGCCGGCAACGAGCTGAGTGAAAGTGATGTAACGACCGACACAGAGACGTCACCGACCAAAGAGGGGAAGAAGAAGAAGTCCGGCTTTAGCTTTGGGTCCTTCTCGCCGCCGAAATTCATCACGTCAATCCAAAACCTCAATCCGCTCAAGAACTTTGGCAAGAAAGCGACTGTGAAGGAAGGAAAGGCGCCACCACCGCCACTCAAGCAGATTGCGTGGCTCTTTGGACCGAAACACCGCGTCGACCTCTGGCGCCTCGGTCCCTACCTCGCGTTTTCGGACCTTGGCACCCTCGCGCGGCTCAACGAAGCATGCAACGAGCACATGATTGCGTACTTTCGGTCGCCGACGTGCATGGCGCTGCACGTTGTGCCCACCACGTGCGATATTTACGTCAAGGATGTGTTTGACTCTGAGTAGGTACCTCGTCTTTCAAACCCTCTTGCGGGACCACCAACTGTCGCGTAATTGCACAGCCACGGACGACAACATCCCCGCTCGGATTCTCTCATTTTTGACCCAATCAGAGCAAGTGCACATGACGGAGGTGTGTCACCGCATGGTTGGCATCCACTCGGAAACGGACCTGCGCCTCCGTGGCCACAAGCAAATTGCCACCTTCTTGCATGGCTTTGACATAGAAAGCAAAGCATTTTGGACTGTCCGCGCGCGGTACAGCCGCATTCGGTCGCTCTCATGCGGTACATTGACGTTGTTGACACATAATGATGATGGTTGCGAGTAGCCTTCCTGACGTCGTACCACATGACGCTGCTCACGTGGCTCGTTCTCCATGATTGCTTCCCCAAACTCACGCGGCTAGCCATTTCCAACGTCCAAATTTCAGGCTCCCCCACGCAGCTCGCTACGAGTGTCATTGAGATGCTTGCGCACGTTGGGCCCTCGTTGGAGTACTTTGGGTTGAGGGGTAGGGTCTTCCAAGTGTTGTTTGTTGATTATGCTGTTCAACTATACATAAAGGCATTCCGTGGACCGAGGACGCGTATGCACTCTTGCTCGAGCATTTATACACGAATCCGCTCGTGAAGATTCAGCACTTGGACCTGGCGGGTAAGTTAATTTGTAGACTACAACCCGACGACAATGGTCCCAGCGTGTTTAATTTGTAGACAGTCCCATGAACCATATCACTCTCTTCCGCATGACACCTGCATTTGTCCACGACCATTTCGCCCACCTCGCGACACTCGACCTACAAAGTAAGTCGTTTGTTCGCTTGGTTTTATCGGATCTATTTTGTAGACTCGGCCCTCCACAGCGCCAGCTTCCCCGCCGTCCTCAACGTGCTCGCGTACGCGCCCCTGCTCAAACACTTGGACATTTCGCGCAACGACTTGGCGGTTGCGGCGTGGAAGGCCCTCGCCGTCCACATGCAGGAACCGCGGTCGATCTTTTCAACTTTGCAATCCTTCAATTGCAGTGGTTTGTAGCCACTGATTTGACAACGAGCGGACAGGAACAATCGACTAGGCTGCAGCGTTAACGTCGAAGGCATGGTCGTGTTCTTTGACGCGCTTTGGTCGTGCCCAGCCCCCCATTTGACGTCACTCAACGTGGCCTGTATGTCGCCGTGACGATTTATCGTCACCCGACCATTTCGTCCTAGCGAATTTGTTGTCGAAAGAAGCCGTCGTTGGCCTTGGCCGCGCTTTTGTCCACGAGACAGTACCCCAGTTGGCCCACTTGAACCTCGCCTGTGAGTGTCTGAGGTATTGAGTAACCACTCATTCATCTGGTTTAGCAACATCAATGACACCAGAGTGTCTTGAGTTGCTCAGCGCCTCCTTCACAGGCAAGCTATTTTATCACGAGAGCGCTCGCCACCACCACGCCATGCCTGGCTTGTCGCTCAAGACACTTGACTGCACCGGTGCGACGCTTGGTTTCCTACCTGCGTCATCACCTTGCGTCATCAGGCAACAGCATTGGCAAGGGTGTGCTTGCATTTCTCAACGCGATGAGGTTGAACGCTCTGGCAGCAATGGAAACGCTTGTCCTGGCCAGTATGGAATGTGTCTGAAACCTTGATGACGGACTTGACGTGCTGTAGAAACGGGCTTGACCACCAACGAGTTTGATTTGATTGCGCAATCGTTCCGCGCCGACTGCTGCCCGCGCTTGCAACGCTTGGATTTATCTGGTGCGTCGTCACCATTATGTTGTACAAACCACAACGTTTGTAGAAAACAACGCCAAAGGCGAAGGCCTGACCCGATTTTGCTACTTTATCCAAACACCCGTGGCCGCCCGCCTCTGCCATTTGGATCTGAGCCGTACGAAGTGAAATTGTCAACTCGTCAACTGAGTCTTGTTGATGGCTAGACAATGGCTTGGACATGTATAGCATCCTTCGTTTGTCAGAAACGCTGCGCCTCCACACGTGCCATCGCCTCCACACGCTTAACCTCTCGCGCAATGAAAAGCTTGGCTTCCAAACGATGTACCATTTCAACGAGGTAGCGATCGTTACTACTGCACGACGACCGATCGATCGTCTGTTCGTGGACTAGACGGTCCGGTCGGGGAGTTGTCCGTCGTTGCGCTGCCTCCAAGTGGGCGACGCAGTCACCGTCGACGCGGGCTACGACATGGTCCTTCGTCTCAACAAGACATACTCGTCGTCTGCTGTGGTATATTGTCATCCTTGGGTTGCAAGGATTAGATGACACTGTCATCGGCGTAGGCGGACATGCGAGACAAGATACGCGAGGAGAAGCGCGCGGCGTTCACGCGCCAGAGCGAATTGGACGCAATCGCGACAGACTTGCGGACCAAAATGAAGTGCCAAATCCGCCGGGAGCTCTACGACCGCCTCGAACACGAAGCGGCGGCAGCCAACCTGCGGGTGCACCCTGTGAAGAAGGCCAAGAAGACCAAGCTCGCCATCCACCGCAAGATCCAACAAGAAATTCTCGAAACACTCGGCCATTGATGTAGATATCTGGATGTTGAAAAACCACTTTCGTTGCGTCAACTCGTCCTGCTTGTCCGCATCGTTCATTTCAATCGTTTGAGCGTCTTGGTTCGATGTTTGGTCATCCACACGCGGTAACTCGCGAGCAGCTGGCCGGCTTTTGTTGTCGGGGCCTGTGGCTGGGCATGGCGCGGTAGTTTATGATCAGGAGTTGCAACGTCTTCGGTCACTGCGCGCAGTGCGTCCCGCAGCGGCCCTTGCGCCCACAGTCGCTTGGCGATCTCAACATCCCCCGCACTCTCGACAGCCACGATAAACCCCTCCTCGTCGGTCGCATTCGCCAAGGAACACGGCAGGATCAGCTCGTCGTCATCGTCGGTCACTGTGAGGCCAGGATAGAGGAGCTGTAGCTTGAGGGCCTCGACGCGCCTAGCGTCGTCGACAAGTGTCAGGCTAGCCGCAGGTACTTTGTGATTGGTTGGGCGGCGGCGCGTCCGTGTCGGCGAAGTTGCGGGTTCCGTCTCCATCGGGTCCGCGGAAGCGTTGACTGGCGTGGCTTGTGATCGACGCCGGTGCACTTGAAAGTATGGCGCAAGGAGCTGCTGCACAAAGAGCTGCGCCACGACGAGCGCCCTCTCGGCGATGCACTTGGCGAGTCGCTCCCGAGCGAGTTTTTCGCGCGCTGTGAGCACGTGCGGGGGTTTGAAGCAGACCTATGCGCTTGTGAGGGCGGCACCAGTCAGTCGAACGAACATTGTAGGTTGTGGCAGGGCTCCGCAGCTTCATTTTGGGGTCGCAGGTACACCACATGGGCTTGTAGTGGAGGCGAAGGAGGCGCTGGCGCTCTGCTTCGGCGTCGAGCTGACTACGGCAAAGTTCTCGCAGCATCGCCGCGGCCATTTCGAACGAGATCGTCTTGTCGCGGACACGTGTGATGCGAAACATGTCGAGCGAAACGCTTTCTTGGATGTTGGTGAGACTCGCAAGTCGCGTGTGTAGCTTGCGCAGGTTCGGGCGTCGTCGCAAGAGTTTGCGCTGCTCGTGCACTTCGAGCTCGTCGATCACTTCTTGCTTGGAGTAGTACTCGAGTTCGAGGATCCCGTCGGCGGCATTGCGCCGTCGGAGCCGCGAAAAGACAGACTGGAGGAGGAGCGTGTCGTATGCCAGCGCATCGGCAGGACTGCGCCACTCGTCGTCCGCAGCGATAGCCATTGGCAACTGCCGCGCGTGACCGTTTCAGCTTTTGGGGCGTCGAACATCATTGAGCAGCTGGTGGCAAGTGAATGCAACCGCTTGAAGCATCGTCGCACGACAGCTCATCAGCCCATGGGCACATGCACAGAGTTGGCCCTGCGTCCTCAAGACATGACCCTCGTCGCTGTTGCTGAACTTTGGGGATCAAGCATAAGGCCGAATCCCACCACGGTCGCGTCAGTGCCATCTCGATTAGAGTTGAAGGACCACACCACCCACTTGTGGTCCAAACAAGAACCCATTGGCATGCTCCACGAATCGGTGGTGTCGTAAGCAGGCAAAGGATGGCGTTGCCGCCGGCTAGTAGACGAGATCGGCGTCGATTCGTCGCTTGGAGTACTTTCTCGACATCTGCAAAGTTTTAACATGGAAGTTGGCTCGTGGTGTCCAAACCACGCAAGCGATGCTGTTAGACGCGCGGTGTGGTCGCTGGGTCCTGGTCACCGCTTCTGGACGTTCAATTCCTTACTGTCGGCGTGGAAGTACATTCCTAAAAATACACTAATTGACCCTGTGTGCAAGTCGCAAGCATGGCGGCAAGACCGCGCAAGAAGGCAACGACGGCGATGCCTCGCGCAGCCGCCCTTCCGCGGGTACCCTTCACGGGGAAGCTCACGTGCTACTCGGTGGCCTTTATCGGTGCGTATTCACTGTCGACTGCTCGTTGACGTTGACGCTAACTTGCCATCGTAGACAAACCCGACATGGAATTCGGCGACAAAGTTATCCTTCCCTCGGTACTACTCTCTCTCTCGTCATTTTTGCATTCACACGGGGTTTTTAGAAAGTGCTCTTGGAGATCCAGTGCTTGAAGATCCCGCTTCCTCTTCTCTTCAAGGCAAATTACCGTCTCAACTTGTCACCCAACGAGTTGAATCCCTGTAGCTGACGACGTCCAAAGTCGACGGCCTTTGTCAACACTGTGGCGTGATGGAGTTTAGCGCCCCCGATGGCCAGGCATGTCTTCGTCTGCGATTTCATGACAACTTCCGCTAGATGTACGCACCGTACTGGATGATGCAGCACCTTGGTATCGAGGAAGGCGGAACGATCCACTTGGAGAGCGCGCTCGCCGTGCCCAAAGGTCTCTACTGTCGCTTCCAGCCAGACCAACTGGAATTTCTCGACCTGGCCGCCGCTCTGGGGCCCAAGGCAAGCTCATGCTTCGTCCAAAATGATGATTGTGGCCATCATGATGGAGTGTACGGATTAGGTACTTTTGGAGTCGGCCATGCGACAGTACTCGTGCCTCCAACTCGACGGCTCGCTCGTCCTCGATTACGGCGATCAAAAGTACACTTTGCCTGTGCCAGACAACGCACACTGTCGTTGTGGGTTAGGTATACCCTCCACGTCGTGGATATCAAACCCGGGCCAGTCGTGCACCTTTTTGGGGACGTGGATTTAGAAGTGGATTTCAAAGCGCCCGAGGTACCGATGACGTCATCGTTTCTATGGTCGTCGTCATCCTCGTCCGACGTAGAACTTAGATCCGAGGCGACCTCGGTCTGCCATCCCGCGCGATGCCAGCGGCATGCTCAAGGAATGTACACCACAGAGTACCAACACGCTTGCTTCTGTGGACACACCACCCGTTCCGACGATGAAGGCTACTTCAATGTTGGCTACTTTTTGAATAAGGCTGGTGGTGGATGAACAATGCATGTAGTGCTGCCACGTCATCGAGTGGAATTGGCCGGCGACTGGGCGATGGGGGCTACGTGATGGAACAGCCCATTGACAAACCCACTTCGGACGATGGCACGCATGTGATGACTCTGCCGTCCAAGAAGGACGACAAATTGTCCATGAAGCAAGCCCAAGCCAAAGCACTCCAGAAGAACGAGACATTGGATCCACTCAAATTCAAAGCCGTGCGGGCCTTCTCCACGACAGGACACTCCCTCACGAAGAACGACCAGCCACAATGCGAATCGACGACGACCAGTCCATCACCAACCCAAACCCTCGTTCACAACCAAGTCCACGACCCGCCGCAGGCTTCCACAACAACCACCTGCACATACTGCCTCGCAGACATGCCCACCGCAAACGCCGAGTTGCACATGCTCCGATGCAAACAAAACACAACGTACCATCGGGTAGCGTCGATCATGTTTGCAGGGCTCAGCATCTATCGCGCGGGTGTCTAGTTCACGTGTCCTACATGTGAGGCACATGTTCTGCGATCCCAGGAAGCCCAACACATCCATTGCATCAAGGTCTATCACTTCCTCATTTGGGCCATTCCTGAAACATCCAACTAGTGTCCTTTTGTCGGCTCCGAGGCAGCGGTCGCGACGCACACGAGCAAAACACACACCCTCGTACTTTGAACCACGAGTCGAAGCTTCGTTTGACCAACTGGCCTCCTAGATTCGATGTGTTTGTGGTGACAGTGTCATGCAAGATGCCATCAAGGCGCACAGAGCGTCTTCGTGCACTCATGCACTTCTGCCCGTACCACAACATCTGCATGCTTTGTGATACCAACACATCATGGTAGTGCTCGATCTGCGCGCTCTCGTTCAAGCGGAACACATTTGCCGCCCATTACAAGGCTTGTTCAAGCCGCACGTCTCCATGTGAGGTACACGCCGGCCGCTTGCTTGCAAATGGAACGCCGCTGGTTAGGTGTGCAAAGCATACATCAACGTGCTGGCATTTGACGCCCATGTTGAAAATTGCGTCGACGTTTGCGACGACTCCACCCGAGTCGGGGTCTCCAAAGTCCATTCGCAAGGCCCAAGCAAAACAACGACATCGAAAACCACCAGCGGCGTCGGTGGTGGCTTCACCTGCCCGTATTGCAACTCCAAGTCGACCTTTCCAACATTGGATGCGTTGGACACCCACACCAACAACCAGTGTCCGATCGCTCGGTACGTCGAGGCAAACATCTATGTTCATGCATCGTGCGCAGGAGCTTTAAATCAATGCCTGTGGGCAGCGACCCCCTCGTGGGGGGACTTGGTCACCCCCAGAAGAAGGCTTGTCCCCCAAAACAAAAAGACGTGGTCGGTTGTCCCACTGACAACTCATCGGCATCTTGCGCGACCCCAACGCTGCAAAAGGCGGGCGCGCGCGTCGTTCGCTCAAAGTCACCGCCCGTCGTGTCCAACCAAATCACAGCGGCATTTGGAGACTTGGCCATTGTGCCCATCAAGGGAAGTACCTTGAGCATGCGCATGTCCCGAGCCAAACAAGTCGATGCTGTGCTAACCGAGGCTCGCAAGCAAACGACAACCAGCACCACCGCAGCCCAAGGTGGATTGACTCCCTCGTACAATTATTCAAAGCCCAAACAGCCTCCCAGGACCAAGAAGCTGTAATCTCCTAATCTCCCAACCGTGGACTCCAACTTTCCCGTTGAGATGGTATCCACCTAAAACTGACCGCACATTGACACTACCACAAACAATTGACATCCAACATTAAATAACTGCACACGACATGCCTTGTCTCCCACAATCTCGTCGTCGTCGACATTTACTCCATTGTAAACTCAGCCACGTCCAGGTTCACAAGCGCCGTGAGCGCTTCTTGGAGCAATGCTCGGTCGGGGTAAACGGGCAAATCGATCCGATTGAAGCATGAGTGCGCCTTGGGAAACGCGCCACGCGTGTACGGAATCGCCTTGAGTGAAAACGGACAGAGCTTCCCGTCGTAGCTCGTGAGGCCTTTGAAGCCTTGGAGAGGCACGCGCGACGAGCCCGTGGCGAAGCGGAGGAGTTTGGCGCGGTCGTCGTGCGTCATTTCATTTTGGACAATGTCCCAAAACCAGCCGAGGCATTTCGACGACCGGAGCGCGAGCGACGCACTCGTGGACGCACGCCAGTCGGCCACGTCAATGTCCGAGTAGCCACATACGAGCAGTTCGAATTCCTTGGCGTCGAACGGCATGAGCAGGTCGGGCGGGATGACCTACAACACCAGCATTGTCATTCCATGAGCAAGTCGACGACGTCGAATAGTACCTCGTAGAGTCCTCGAACAAGGGCATCCACTTGAGGTTGGATGCGATCAAAGAGGAGGTACTTGGTCATGCACTCGACATACTTGGCGCGGTTGGCCATGGTCACACCCATGTGGCGGCCCTCGGGGACTAGGTCTACGAGCACTTGGACTTCGTTGCCGTCCCCCGTCTCCATTTTGGTCGTTGCGAGGACACTAAAGTCCAGCTCCAAGTCGCTCACGTCCGTGTCCGTGTCCCGAATGAACACCAAACTCCGGAACGTGCTTTCGTCGACGTGCCACACGTCTTGGAACGCAAGCGGTGCGCCGAGGAGCATCTTGAAGAGTGGGAGCGCGAGACGGAAAGGAAGGACTTGGCCATCGACGATGGCGCCGCCCAGCATGCGGCCGATCGCTTGGAAGCGCCGCAGGTCGACGGGCGCGCGCGCGGCAGGGTTGATAAAATACGACTGCTCGCTCTTGTTGGCTGGAATAAAGAGGCCACGGGCGGGCTCGAAGACCGCCAACGTGAGCTGCGAGTACCATTCACGGAGGACACCGCCGGCGTCGATGCCGCTTTCGCCGAGCAATTCGATGCGTGTCATGGAGCAGAGTTGGACTGGGTCGATGAACATGAGAATCTCGAGCGACTCTTCAAAGATCTTGTCGCGATAGATACGCATTTTCGAGTATCCCTTGTACGAATGCGCAATCTGCGTAAGGAGCCACGCATATTTGAGCGAAAAGCTTTGCGTCGTGAGCTCGGTCAAGTGGGGCAGCCACCACGAAGGGATCACGGCGCCCGTGACGGCCACGCCGGCCGATGCAGCCGTGAGCGGCTGGAACTGCAGGTCAAATGACGTCGCCGTCGTCACGTCGTTATCAAACGAAGCGACGACAGACACGATCGCGGGCGCAACAATGTAATGCGGTCCTTTGTGGACTTTGGAGATGTGTTGCTCCCACGAGATGACACCGTCGTCGTCGATCGTGCGCCACCACTGCTTTCGAGCGCTTGGAATCGAGTCAATGGAGAATCATCTGGGGCATCGTACCGCGCGCATCGCTGTTTGCTGTTCATGTCAACCAAGGCCAATTCCGTGCCTGGGACACGCCATGAGGGGATGGGAAGAGGATGCCTCTACCTCGCGTCGTGTCGCAGAGACTACAACAAGGTTTCTCTTCGGGGTTGTGGAAATAGCAGATTGCGCATTGCCATTTCAGCGCTTCGATGGCCCTACAAACAGTCGATTCAATATGGTGGATCGACACGTCCAACGGACAGATCTTCCATGTCTTCGCGACGAAGGCCGTGGAGGTATTGCAACGGACTAGCGCAGAAACATGAGAGGGTGGTATTCTGGAGGGATGCACGTACTCTTCCTGGGCGCGAAGGCGGTCGTAGGCGCGCCATTTTTTCAGGTACAAGACGAGGCCACCGACACACATGACGGCGTAGAGGGCGAGCTCGATCGACACTACGAGCAGGATGTGGTCAACGGGGTCACTCAGGATGTCATGTATGTACTTGTCTTGACAAGTTCCTTGGCCGCCGCAATGATCTCCTCTTTGGATGGTGTTGGCTCGGGGGTCCATGGTAGTGTCGCTTCTGGCCTCGGGGTCGTTTCGGACCCCAATCGTCGATGACTCCTCGAGCGATCGTACGGAGACTCCCGCGCAGATCGACTTCGAAGTCGCGGCGCCTTCCCGTAGTAGCTGCGCCCGACGTCGTCGAAACCAAGTCCGTCAGATCGATCTGAGGAGACCGAGAACGGTGTCGACGAATGAGAGATGATGGACGACGACGAAGACTCGTCTCCGCGCGCATGGATGCCCGTGGAGGAGAGCACCATCGCCAGGAGAGCCACCAGCGGACGGACTATGCGCATGGAAGGTTCCTCCGCGACGATTTCAATGCACCAGCGCACTCCCTATGCACTGCATTTCTTCGGATGTAGGAAGAATAAAATGGATATTATAGTCAAGCACTTGTGTCCTTTCAGATTCAATTTTGCGCAACTCATACGCCTACATTTAACAAGCAACGCCGGAGTTATATTTTCAAAATCTACGCAAATCAAGGTCCAGTGACCAACCAATTGGATTATCCCACAGGATCGCACGGTCATCCAATGTGAAATGTGTTGCGGAGCGAGGACATGAAGGTATGCCCTCGAATGACGACAAATGAAGGCAAGTACAGGCCCACGCTTGCATTCGCGCCAACTCGGCGCGAAGAACTACTGCCCATCGACTTCGAGTTCATCGGTTTTTCAAACACCATGCACTCACATCACATTAAACAACGTCATCGTCATCATCATCGTCGTCATCATCGTCATCGTCATCATCGTCATCGTCGTCGTCATCATCGTCGTCATCATCGTCATCGTCGTCGTCGTCATCGTCGTCGTCGTCGTCATCGTCGTCATCGTCGTCGTCGTCGTCATCGTCATCGTCATCGTCGTCATCGTCATCGTCGTCGTCGTCGTCATCGTCGTCGTCGTCGTCATCGTCATCCACTTGGCCAGCATCGTGTTCGACCTTGGGCATTACATGCAAGCCCACGGCGTGTTTCTTGGGCATCACGTCCAAGCCAATCTTGGTGCCTGAAGACGTTTGACTCCACGTCGATGGGTTGCCTCCAATGCGCTTGTGGTCCTTGAGCGGCAGTTGGCGCAGCGCCGCGAGGTCCGCTTCGTACTTCCCGTCGTCGTCTTGGATCTCTTCATCGTCGTCACCGAGGCGGACGTTGTGGCCGCGGGAGGCGCCTTCGAGGCGGCGCATGACAGGCGAGTCCCCGCCTTCATGGAAGGAAGTCGCGGTCGCCGCCGCGGCCATCACGCACAGAAGAGCCAACACACGCATGGAGTATCTCCAAATGGAAAATGAAGTGTCTGCCGCTGTGGTCAATCGCGTCAGGTAGTCAAAATAGACCACCTTCTGGTCAAAACAGTTCCCATTTGACCGCCCCAACTTGCACCTTCAATCGGTCATTTTTGGTCAAAACACCCCCTTTTGTCTCGCTTGGCGTCAGGTATTTATTCTGAGCGATTTCGTTTGGTCAATTGTCGTCGCAAGCGCAACAATCGAACGACAACGAGCGCACACAAACAACACAAGGGCCGTCGAGAGAGATCATTCAATTAGACAACCACAAAGCACCACTATTGCGCAGCTTCTCTGATCGTGGCAGTTCTTTATGTATAGTGTTCTCCATGTACAGCTGTGCATCATGGGGCTTGTTTATTGTGCACACCAAGGCCTTGCGACTACTTGGTGGAAAGGCCAGCTTCAAACGTCCCGAGTATGTCGTTGGGGAAAGTGTCGCCCTCTCCCATGGGTCCGCCATTTCCATCAGGCGATCCTGCCTTGCAAGTGCTTGCAAGCGAGCGGGGTGTCTCCACCAGCACCGTTTAAACCAAATCCATCATCGTGTTATATAAACCACAGCCAACAACGACCGACAGTCTTGCGGTGCCTCACAACGAATACAAGAGTCTACCAAACATGGCCGGGCAGACACTTTTGGGTCATTTTGTAATCACACGCCCATGTACCGCGTGTCAGATATCATGCACGCGGCCAGCGTCGACGCCGACTCCTTATTCCCCTTGACGCAAATGTCTTCGACCTGTACTTTGTTGAGAAATCCGGGACCCTTCTTCACCCGCTTCAGTTGCTCCGCCATGAACGGTTCCCCAAACTCCGCCTGGTGCGGCCGATTTGAAGGTTACTTGCCTTGGGCTTCGACGTGGTGTTGCCCAAATATGCAGATGGTTACGGTGGCGACAGAAAGCGAAAGAAACGCATCGCGGTGGTGGTGGTAAATGGAAGGGGGTGGCTTCAAATTCAAATGTGATCTTCAAGTCCAAGGAGGCCGGACGCATATCTCGTCAATAGACAAGTCGCACATACCTGATGGGGGTAGTCAGAAAATTCAAAAATAATGGACGTACGAGGTCGAGAAAAAGGACGCGGCAACTAAGGCACACATGTTGTGGCAGTCGTAGCGTCGTGAAGATGCAACTTGGTCCCCTCTTGCCATGCATCGCGTACTTGATCATGTGTGCAGTGTGTTTCACTTGGTGTGCCAATTGTGACTCTCGAATCCAAGTCCGCCTTCTCGATGCCAAGATGGTCTCCTCAGTAGACATGTTGCGGTATTGCGATGGGAGGAACAAGACGCACGTCGTTGCGCGACGGGCAATTCGCATCCGTGAAATTGGCACTTGAGCCGTGTGACATTTTTGCTTCCTTGCTGTCGAGGAGAGACACGAATTTGTTGCTTGTCGATCGAAGACAGCGATGCCCTTTTCCATGAATGTCACGAGCCCACAACCCCCTAACCCCCACCAGTAACGGAACACCCAACCAAAACCCAACCCATCATAAACTCATGAGCCCTGCAACCTGGGAACCATGTCTGTGTACATACTCTTGGATGTTAGGACGAGGACAGGATAAGGGGCGCGGATCTCGGAAGGAATGAACGACCAAATGTCAAAAGGAAGATTGGCGACCCATAGCAGAGCTGAGCCGACCACCTCCACAAGATGGACGGTTGGGTGAAATTATATGTCCTGGAAGTGACGAGAAAGCTGCCGAGACCTAGTCGTGTGGCGCATCGAAGGCACACACACTCGAAGTCAGGCGATTAAGGCTTTTGTGCAACAACGACTGAGGCGTGCTACGCGGGTGTTTAACAGACTCGAGCATTCACATGCACGCTCTCGGTGTACGGCCAGTGGCATTGTTGACTGCAGAGTTCTCTTCGGTTTCGCATGCGCAAGGCACTAAACAACCCAAACATCCCTTGTGCACATCCATTCATCACATACACAGCATCAATTCAAATACTCATTTAACGGGAAACGACGTCATCATCATCATCATCGTCATCGTCATCATCGTCATCGTCATCATCGTCGTCATCGTCGTCATCGTCGTCATCATCGTCATCATCGTCGTCGTCGTCGTCATCATCATCGTCGTCGTCGTCGTCGTCATCGTCGTCATCGTCATCATCATCATCCGCTGTTTGGAGTCTGCGGCCCTTTGGTGCCTTGCGGACACCCGTGGGCTTGAGGCCGGTTGAGGCCTTCGCACCGGTGGAGCTCGCGGGCGCGAGTCTGTTCGAGGCCTTCACACCAGGAATGCCCTTACTCTTGCGGACACCAGATGCACCCTTGGGGGTCTTGCGGACACCCTTGCCGCTGGAGGACTTCACACCAGTCGAACCCTTGGGGGTCTTGCGGACACCCTTGCCGTTGGAGGACTTCACACCAGTGGCACCCTTGGGGGTCTTGCGGACACCCTTGCCGTTGGAGGACTTCACACCAGTGGCACCCTTGGGGGTCTTGCGGACACCCTTGCCGCTGGAGGACTTCACACCAGTGGCACCCTTGGGGGTCTTGCGGACACCCTTGGGCTTGAGACCGGGGGAGGACTTGACACGAGTGGGTGTGCGGAGTCCACCTGCAACCTTGCCGCCGTTGCCTCCAGCCGCATTGCGCGAGGGTGATTTCCGAACAGCAACGTTCTGGGGGCGTGAGAGACGACCAGGAACAGAACGGCCATTGGAAGCACCACGGCCTTTGGGGGCGGCACGGCCACCCACAGCGCGTCCTTTGGGGGCGGCACGGCCACTGGACACACCACGGCCTTTGGGGGCGGCACGGCCATTTGTAACGGCGCGGTCTTTGGGGGCGGCACGGCCTTTGGGGGCGGCACGGCCATTGGTAGCGGCGCGGCCTTTGGGGGCGGCGCGGACCTTGGGAGCAGAGGCAGAGTCGCGGACGCGACTACCGCCGCCCATGCTGCGGGGGGCGAAACCCGATGTTTGGGCCATCTTGCCCCGGAATTTGTCGCTTCTCTTCGAGCCTGCTTGGAGAAGACGGTGTTCGTCGTCAAAATTGGCGCCAAGGTTGAGCACGTCGTTGGTGTTCTCAGCGAGGATGCGCATGACAGGGGAGTCCTGGAAGAGCTCTTGGGAGAAGACCGCCGTGGCGGCGAAGAAGAGAGGGATGAAAACGCGCATGGCACGAGTCAACCAGGCGGCGGGTTTGGAAATGAACGCATGAGGAGGAAGCACTCGCGAGCGGGCAGTGTGGTCAATCGTTGTGAAGCTGGTTTCGATGACTCGGACGAAATATTTTAAATGTTCACAGGCGGCAATACAAAAAAAGAGGTAATATTTTCAACAGGGAGGATTGACGAATGACAAGAAATCGGACGATTTGATTGGACCGATTCAATACGAGCACGACAGATTAAAATAGGTTTTCTATCAAAGGTCATACAAAAATGCCTAAATTCAAACGTCAAATTGGAATTCAAATGGAGCCTATATAGGACATTGCCGGCAGTTCTAAAATACACAAGTTTCGAATGGTTTTGATCAATCCGGTCGTCAATTGTGGTTGTCCGAGTCGTGCTGGACAATTCCAGTCGCCGTTCGTTCGAGGTCACACATTGCAAAGCATCAAGTTGATGCGAGCCTGCATGTTGGCCATTTGAATTTGGTCACAGGGCTCGCAGGGTGGGATCTATTTTCAAACGGTATGAGGCCGTCGGTGTTGGTTGCATCCAAGGAAACTCATCAGCTTCGAGTGCCTTCAATCTCCGAGAGGACGCTCGGTGGCCAATTGTAATACGCCTCGACAAGCAACAAGTTGGTGTGTGGTGACCGTATTCGTCGCGCAACGCAAGCGTGGAACCTTCCTCGTGTTGCGAATCGACGTTAGGTACACGCACGGACGATCGTGAACTCACCAGTGATATTTTCGTGGGTATGAAAGGCAACGCTGGTGCCATCGGCAGCGCTTTCGTTCCCCGTGACGACTCTGTGTCACCTCCTTCGTCGCTTTGACTCGCATGAAGAGTTGCTGTCGAGTAGGCTTTTGCATCGCACCAACATGTGGAGTTGCAGTTGTAGCTCTGTCAGTTGATGCGAAAAAGGCAAGTCCATATCGATGGTTAGCTTCGTGTCTGTTGTCAACATCGTGCTACAAATCCAATCGCCACTTTGATCTTCGCAGCAGCAGTTGGCTGACATCCTCGTTGGCATGATGGCGGCAATTGGCGACGGCCAAGATGTTGCTTGTTCAGGAGTCGTGAGGTTTGAATGGCATGAAAAAAGGGATTCATTCTGGCGAATCAAACTGCGCCAAAGTGGATATCGTGCACGTGATTGGTCCATTCTCCCAGATCCAAATGTGTTGACAACATTGAAAAGTGAGAGAAGATCGCTTGATGCCGACGCCGCCGTACTACGCGCCTTTCCACGAGGAGACCTCGACGGCTGCCGCACGTCGTGACGACTTTCACCTCAAGCTTCGTAAAGTGTATGCCGTCGTCATCGTCTCTCTCTCTCGGCTTGATCCCATTGTCCTAGTCGAGAACTCCTAGTTCAACGTCAAGCCGAAGCGGCAGTTTTCGGTCTCGCGCACAACTTTGCATGGTTGACGGGTGGTGGGCGCAACCACATCCCCATCTCGACGGACGGTACACCTATGTCTACATGTGTACATTCCTGAGCATTTTGCTGACAGGGGGCGTGGGGGCCATCTACGTGGATAGCCGTCGCGCCGTGCTCATCACAAACAACATTGAAGGGCATCGCCTCCTCCACGAGGAGTTGACTGGACTTGACCTTGAGGTCCATTCTCATTCTTTTGCCTCTTGTCATGCGTCCCTGTTCATGTAGTTGGCGGAAGAGCCATGGCACACGGCCAAATCCTACCAAGCGGCGGCTGCCTCGTTGGCCACACACAACGGCATCGTCTTGCACGACACGGACGGCGCGTTCGACGCCGCGCTCGTGCCGCTTCGATTGGCCCTGACGCCGTATGACGTCCAGCGTTATCGCGATCTCGGACGCGACTGCGCCGCGGTGCTTGCCCAAGTGGGGCCAACACTCCGTCCAGCCATGACGGAATGGGCCATCGGCGCCGCCATCACGCAGCTTTGCGTCGCGCGAGGCATCGACGTCACGGTCCTCCTCATCGCGACCGACGACCGCATCGACGCCATTCGCCACCCCTTGCCCACGACCAAGAAGTTGCAGTCGAAGGCAATGCTCGTGCTCTGCGGTCGTCGTGGCGGGCTCATTGCGTCGCTCACGCGGATTGTTTACGTCGGTCAGGCGATCCCAGACGATCTCCGCCGCCGACACGACGCCGTCTCGTTTGTCGACGCGTCGGCCTTGGCGGCGACCAAGCCAGGCGCGACGTCGGGCGACGTCTTCCGCGCGATCCAAGCAGCGTATGCGTCGAAAGGGTTTGCCAACGAGTGGACGTTGCACCACCAAGGCGGCTCGGCCGGGTACAAGGGGCGCGAATGGAAAGCCACGCCCGACTCGAACGTAATGTGTGCTCGAAGGAAGGCCTGTCGTTCACGACGAGGACATGTAGGAACCGATCGACGGCAACATGGCGTTTGCGTGGAATCCGTCCATCGCGGGTACGAAATCGGAAGACACGGTGCTGCTGCATGAGAACGGTGAGATCGAAGTGTTGACGCAAGGCGAGGCTGGAGCGTGGCCACTGGTGCACCACACAATTGGCGGAAAGACGTACGCTCGCCCCGACATCCTGCATCTCAAGCTGTAAGCTCGCGCGAGCATGCTCATCTACCGCCTGCAACGGCGGCCTGCGATCCATAACTTCATGTACAATTCGACGCCTAGCATTGATATGTCGACGCATCTATGCTAGAATCCTTGGTCGCGCCCTCCTCGCAGCGGACTTTGCCCCCGTCCGGTCCGTCGTCGGCAACTTCGCGCATGATCGCGATCTTGGATTTGAAATGGTGCGCGCGAATTTGCATAAACACATCGTTTCATTGGATGAAAAAGGAATATTTTAGCCAATCATAGTCGTATCGCTTCCGTCCGAGGCCAAAACCAGTCATTGCAGCGTGGGAATAGGTTAATCAATGAATCCACCAATCAACGCTCGGAAATCCGTTTTTCATTAAATTATACGTTATTTTGTATGGGAGTGCCGAAATGATAAAATTTCTCGGTGGGGTTGTTTTGACTGGTTGGTAGTCGAGTGGGCGCTGCGCTTGGGCTTCCGGGTCCAGTTTTAGTTTTCGGGGAACTAATCAGCACCTTTTACCATGGTAAGTTGATGCAGGAGCATGCAGGCGTGCGTCAAGATGAAGGTGCTCATGTGTCTCCGTAGCCGCCTAAGACCCAGCAAAAGACCAAGGAACAAAAGATGGCCGCCGCCTTGGCCGGTGGTCGTGGCAAGGGTAAGAAAAAATGGTCGAAGGGCAAGGTCCGTGAAAAGACCGCCAACAAGGTCCTCTTTGACCAAGAAACCTACGAACGCATGTGCAAGGAGGTGCCCAAGATGAAGTTGATCACCGCCTCGGCCGTCGTCGAACGCCTCAAGGTCAACGCGACCTTGGCCCGCGCTGCCATCTTGGAATTGGAACAAAAGGGTGAAATCAAGTGCGTCACCAAGCACCGCTGCCAAATGATCTACACCCGCTCTGTCGGCTCCGACTAAGTTATCTTGGATCCACCGTGTCCGCAGATAGACCCAGATTCGAACCTCGTCAACATGTATTCAATTGTGTGGCCTTGGTCACGATATTCGTGCGAAGAGCGTTTGAAGACGGATGCTAAGAGGAACCAATTCACTTCCCCATGCTAATTCTGTCTTGTCTTTGTGTTGTGTTCTCCGTTGGGAGCACCGTGTGTATGATCCAGGGGATTTCTGCGCGAGTGACCACTATGACCGCGGCCGACGAAGCGGCACAATGGCGGAGCAGGCCCAGCGGCTCAAGGTACCATCGACCAAGCATACGTGTGACGATTGGATGGGATGTGCATGCATGCCCCATGGATGGAAACGTGCTGGTCAGCGAGTGCCTTCGGACTCGCCGGCGAAAAAAAGTCATTGCTTTGCATTTGTGCAGTCGCAACCAAGACGGTGAGAAGGGCATCTTGCCACGATCAACTCGCATGATACTGGATGTGTGCGATGCGAATGAGCAAGGACGGAGCTCGGGAAATGCCCCGTGTCGACATGGCAATGCCAGCGACGATGGGCACATGTAATGATTCTCCACATCCTCAGCACCTTCGACTCTTCTCCAAAACCACATCAAGCCCTCAAAGCCCCTGTCGCAACGCAAAAAGTCCTTCGCCTGAGTCCACGACACGATTATGTTCCGATTGTTGGGCTACAGGCGTGACAGCCCAAGCTGCGAGAGAACCCATGCGTTGTCCCGTCTCCTGCAGACATGCCATGGTATGGACGCGCTTGATGCAGCATACCATCGCCCTCTTCCTCAGCTGCATCATGCACATCGCCGTCAATCTTCTTGGAGTCGTCGTGGAAGTTCCCGTGGAAATATCTCGACTGACGCCACCGTCGTCGAAAGTCGCGCGTTTGAGTTGTCACATGATAATGCTCGAGTTGCATGGCCTACCGTAAATTGTGGTTTTAAATTACGGGACTCTCTCGAATAAAGTATGGGGATCCTACTTCAAGCACAACCACAAATAATAATATTCCTGGCGTCGACTGCAACGGACACATCGCGTCAGTTTTCGTTTCGCCGCCTTGCCAGCATGAGTAAGAAACCCACGCTCGATGCGTCCGCGCTCCCCCCGCTCGTCCCCGACTCGCTCAAGCGCGTCATCTCGGTACGTCGTGAAGGATCCATCTTGATGTCTCACGCTTCGTGTCGAGTAGGAACCCGCTGTGCCGTCGTCGGCCGCTGAAGACAAGGTGATTGACATCTCGGAGGGTCCTCTTGCGTTCCGCAAAGCCCACGTCACCATGAACAACCCGCCGCAAGTGTCCCCTGAAGTCCGCGCCACCATTGAAGAGAACGTCCGCACGGTGTACAACCCGTTTATCTCGTCGATGCTGTCGCAGTCGTCGGACAAGTATGAAAACTTAAGTCACGCACAACGTATTGAGAATTTCCTCCACACACCCGCCGCGCGCTCAGGACGCCGCAGCGTGCAAACGCTTAGTGCGTCGGAATTGACCCCCCTGAACGCGGAGAAGAAGGCGAAGCTAGAGGCACTGGCCGCCTCGTCCAAGGAAACCACCCTCGGCCAGGCATTTTTCTCCCTTCTCAAGGCCTTTGTCGGCACGGGTATTTTGTTCTTGCCCCAAGGCTTCAAGAGTGGCGGTATTATTTTCGCGCCCTTTTTGCTCTCGGTCGTTGCAATCCTCACGCTCTTTGCCATGTTTCGTCTCCTGGCGTGCCGTGAACTCGTCGGTGGTTCGTACAGCCACATTGGTCAAGTCGCATTTGGTATTTGGGGCAGTCGCATGGTCCAGATCTCGATCATCCTCATGCAGTTTGGCTTTTGCTGCTCGTACATTATCTTTGTCGCGCAAAACATGAGCGAAGTCCTCGCGTACTTTGGCGCCAACATGTCGGTCGGCGCGCTCATCTTGCTGCAGACGCTCGTGTACATTCCCATGTCGTGGATCCGCTACATCAGGTCGGTTTCGCCTCCTCGTGTCTACCTCATCTCATTGCTCGTCTAGTTATTTCTCCATCAGCAACCTCATTGCCGACGCGTTCATCTTGTACGGCGTCGCGTACATTTTGGGCTCGAGCTTCACAACGTTTGCGACCACGGGCGTCCAATCCGTCCAATACTTCAACCCGAACGACTACTCTGTCTTTATTGGGACGGCCGTCTTTACCTTTGAAGGGATTGGCCTTGTCATCCCGACCCAGGCGTCATTGAGCAAGGATCGCCAGGAACATTTCAAGCCGCTTTTGGTCTGGACCGTCCTCGGGCTGCTCGTGTTTTATTCGTTCTTTGCCGCGACCAACTATTTGGCGATTGGCGAGTCGGTCGAACCGCTCGTGCTCTCGAGCCTCCCGCGGAACGGGTGGACGTTGAGCGTCCAATGCGGCTGGTCCATGGCGCAGTTGCTCTCGTACCCGCTCTTCCTCTTCCCCGCGGTCAAGATCATTGAAGACATGCTTGAATTACCGCGGCGGTCGTCCGGCCAGAAGATCCAAAAGAATGTCGTCCGCGCCGTCATTGTCGTCGTAACAATCATGATTGCGTACTTTGGCCAAAAACACTTGGACTTGTTTGTGTCGATCGTCGGGGCGTTTTGCTGCGTCCCGCTCAGCTTTGTCTACCCACCGCTCTTTTACCTCAAGATTGTCCCAAACACGACGTTGCTCTCCAAGGTACTCGATTATGCCGTCATTCTCATTGGCGTCGCGACCTTTACCTTTGTCACGTGGACAAACATCCAAAAGTGGCAAGCGCCTGGCGCTGTGTAGACGACGAGACGTTGTAGATTTTATAGGGCAAGAGATATAATACATGTTGCATCGATACGACGACGACACGAGGAGTTGGTGCCAACATGTCCAGCACAGGCCATCTTGACAGCGATTCAAAGACATTAAAGGGCTTTTGACAGCTCACACTGACCTTGTCGAATATATCCAGGCGGTGCCGACATCGAATTGCTTGATCACGCTTTGTACGATCGAAACGACGCCCAGTCAACACACTCACTCAACGCAGCAGTCGAAGTCGGGGCCGCTTGGTTCGGCCATGATACCCATCGACATGATCAACCCGCACAACTCGCCCGCGCTACTTGTCTACACGTCTTGGCCGAGGAACGCTGCCTTGACGGTCAGTGGCGTCAAGGAGTCCATGCATGGGGTCCATACATGGGGTTTTGGGGCTGCTTGCACATTCAGTGACTGACAAACTCTGTCCATTTATCGAAAAAATGCACCCTCGACACTCTCGACCACTGTGAATTGCGCCAGCATGAGCGCCGCCGCCGTTCATCTCAAGCGCCGCGTAGTCACAAGGACGTCTCTGTTGGGTTCAACACGAACTCATTTTTTCAACCGCCTTAGTTTTCATCAAACAAAGTTCCCCACACGCGCATTATGTGCCGACATCCGAGGATCACAAAGATCACATTTATGACGTGTATGTATTATTAGAGGTTTATCATGTCATTTGTTTGGACAGGTTTTCGACCGATGTTGGAACCTGGCAACCCAACACTCTTCTCTCCCACGCCTCGCGCGCGCCGTCCTTCCGCAGACGATCATGCTCTTCCAGCACAAGAGGTACTCGCGTCTTCATGCCCATATGAATCAGCCTCCATCCACGTAGCACCGTCGTCCGGGGCCTGAGCTGGATCCCCGTGGCTCTCGTCTCCGCCCTCATCGCTCTTGAATATGTTGTCTTCATTCGCTTCCATATTCGTGCAAAGTTGATTCTCGGCGACGACTCCTTCGCCTTGCTCTTCGAGTTCCTCGCTTTCAACTCGCTCACGGCACTCACAGTCATCTCCTATTACCGCGTCATTACCACAGGTATGAAATACGCGCCGCCAGTGCGTCTCAGTCGCATCATGCCAATTTTAGACCCGGGGTTTGTCAATGACCCCACAGCGGATTTCCTTCGCATGCGCGCCGCCACGGCCGGCATCCAACTCCCAATGTGTCGAAGTTGCCTCAAGCCCAAGCCGTCCCGCGCGCATCATTGCAGCGTCTGCCGCATGTGCGTTGTCAAAATGGGTGAGCCCGTCGTCGAGGCTCCATAAATCTTCATCGGCTTCTCCCAGACCACCACTGTCCCTGGGTCGGCAACTGCGTCGGACTGCGCAACTACAAGTTTTTCTTTCTCTTTGTCACGTACGGCGCCATCACGTGTGGTCTCATCCTCCTGCGCTTGTTTGACGTACGTCCCCCCTTCTACCCTGATGCTTTGATGCTGATTGACATTCGACTAGCAATTCATCGCGGCCGTGCACCACATGGACAACTCGCTTCCCCTTCATGGCGTCCTTGCCTACGTCATGGCGGCCAGTGTCACGCTCTCGCTCACTCTCTTTGTGTGCTTCCACTCGTACCTCATCAGCAATGGCCAAACGACACTCGAACTCAACGTGTACGGCACCCGCAGTCCGTACAAGTACCGCACGGTACAATGTCCCGTCCAACGACTTGAACGGTTGAAAATATGGTGCATGTAGATTGCAGACAATTGGCGCGCGGTCTTTGGCACCCAAAAGCACACGTGGTTTTTGCCGCTCGTTGCGGACGACGCCGATTTGGATTACCTCAAATGGACGCGCAACCACGAGTTGCCCGTCACGAATCGGCACTACGATGACGACGACGAAGACAGCGACGTGAGTTTGATTCTCTAGCTTGATTGTTAAAACACGAATACTTCCATGGATTTCCTTTGGTGCAAGCCAAGGTTGCTTAGTCAACGCGGCAAAAGGACGAAGAAAATCAGAGAATCACCTGTGAGCCACGTCATCCACAAAGAGACTCTTTTTACACGGTGCCCATTCGAGTGGTTTTCCAAAATCAACCAAGTCGCGTTGGGATTTATAATTGAGGACAAGTTGTCATAAAATATGTCTCCCACAACAAACATCGACATTGCCCCCGCCGTTCAACGACGTTCAGCTCGACAGACGCCGATGTCAATAGCATCATTCTCGTCAGAAGCAATCACCATCGATGACAAAATAAAATGGGACGGGATGCCACGTTTCATTGACCTATCTTGACATGAAAATCTACTAAATATACGAGCGGATCAAGGGCAACTTAGTTGGCGTCTTCTTCGACCTTGGGCGCCAAGTAGTAGCGGATGTAGCCCATTTCACCAATCGCGTATTCGATCACAACGGGCACACCAGGAGACATGGAGAGAGTGACAGTCGCGCTCAACGGCGTGGCCTTGGTGAACATGTTGAGGTATCGCAAGGCGAACGTCAATTCCACGGGTTCTTCCATGTGGATGATCACGCGGTCTTCTTCCTTTTCGGCGGCAGCGTTGTTCTTCAACGTGATGTTGCCGTTGCCCAAATCGCCAGAGACGCTGAACTTGACGCCTTCCTTGCTCACGCTGATCGTGCACGTGTCACCCATGGTGTGCAAGTCACGGCAGATGCGTTGGAATTCGGCGGCAGGCATGCGCACAGTCGCGACGTATTCCGTGGACGGAATGCCCAAATGTTCACTGTCAATGTCCATGAGCTTGAGGCCGAAATCGGAGATGCGGTCACCCGACGACGCTTCAAACGTGATGTTGAGGACATCGCCTTCGTCTTCAGCAGACAAGGAGAGGGCATCGTCGTTACCCGAGCACTTCAAGATCTTGGACAACGAAGCGGTTTGGATACCCAAAGAAATGTTGCGGTCGCAGCGGTAGTGTTCGAAACCTTCGGCGCGCAACAAGAGCGAGACAAGGGAGACATGCGAACCATCCATGGATTGCAAAGCAAGGCCCGACTTGGTGCAGTCGATGTTGCCTTCAGAGATCAACTCCTTCATGGCTTCGATGATGAGCTTGACAATCTTGCCTTGGGACAAGCGGGCTTCGAACATTGTGCGATGGAACTGCGAGCGAGCGAAATCGAAAATGGGAAAACAAAATCGGTGGCGTCTTGGATCAACCAATCAGAAGCGTCCCCTCCAAATCTTGCGCGGCAACTCGGTATCCGGAAACGAGTCAACGAAATAAAAACCGCTTTTATACATATCCGGATAAGGAACATACGTGGACGTCCTTATCCGGAGACGTATCGACACACGTTGGCGGGAAAGTAAAAGTGTGCGTGAGCTTCAGGACGAGGACGAGGAAGAGGCGGTGGAGGACGGGAGCGCCGGTGAAAAGCCATCACACCATGGCCGACATCCAGTCGCTCCAGGACCTCAATGCAAAGGTCGCACTCACGAGGTTGTGAATGTAAATATGGGGTGACAACTGAAGTCGCCGTGTAAGGTGATAAAAGGCGCAATCCTTCCTGGTGAATCCCATCGACGTTCGTGTGTGGAACGGTCGACGTGATGATGCCATGAGGTAGAATCTGAGGCTTGGAACACTGGGGTGGAAACTCGAGTTTGGTAGCCACTGTCTTCCCCTTCCACGGTCATCAGGAATCAATGCGGTACTGGCTCCTTGAAATCTACCAAATGTACAGCTTTGTGCTTTGTGGATCTTGTTGGGGTGTTGGCACCCTTGAATCTTCGCTATTATTGCTTGCTGCACGAGTACATATTACCACTCGACTTGATGCTACCATTATACGACTTAACCTTTCGTCCAGGCTACTGCGTATTAAAAGTTCAAACAACCCACAACAACCCACGGGCTCTGTCAAGGACATCAAAGTTGGTTCAACCTGGAATCAATTTGTTTCGAAGCAATCCAATCGTCGCCGTCTCGACGTCGTCGGTGAACATCAGTTATTGGGTGAAGTGGCCCGTGTTCTTCTTCCATAACACACAATGTCCTTTTCAAAGGTGCCAATATCGGGCGACATACTTGGGTGGTTTGGCATCTTGGTTGCTTTAGGCCATTGCATGGATTACGTTGTATCCAACCACCTTGGAGGGTTATTTGTTGATTGAAGTGCTCGTTTGACTTTGAACTCAACGATTTGGTGCATGATAACGTCATTCGTTCACTTGATTGTCCACGTGCCGACTTGTCATTGAAGTGACCTTGTGACTGTGGATAGCACGCTGAATAAAGGAGTGAGTTTCAATTGCACATCGAAGCAGTCGCTTCTGTCGTTTTCTTCGCGATGGTTCGTTTCGCCTGGGCTTTAAGTACGCCACGGGCTTCTCTATTGTAGACCCTGGGATCGAGGCAACTAACACTAGTAACCCGTAGCAACATTGATGCCTCATGCATCGCAGCCTAGCCTTGCAATCTGCCATAAATTATGGATGTTTGCGAAGGTTTGAAGCGTCCCCCGTTGGCCCAGATTGGATGAGTCGTTGATGGGTTCCCGATGAAACAATGGCCTGATTGCGACGCCAATATAATGGACAAGGATAAGCCTCCGGCAGTCCCAACCTCTGTGCCTTCGAGATTTGCATATGCCGGTCGCCTACTTCGTCGTCTTCGGACTCGTGGTTGCGGCGGCAACCGGTGGCACAGGGCAATGGTGATCATCGATGGTGATGCCACGATGCCTTGCGCTCAAGAGACCGCTGATCATAGGAAATGAGATGCGATGAGACGTCGGATACCCCAGAAGCAAATCGCGAGCTATGACAATCGTCTTCAGGCAATACAGACACGCGACGCGAAGCAATGTACAGCCCAGCGCGACAAGCTCCCCCGGGGCTGTCTAAAGATTGCATGGAGGCGCAATGGAGGATGGGATTGACCGAATCTACGACAACTATACTTGTCTTTGCCACAGACAATCCATTGATGCGCCATGCATGCGTTACTCGTGCTCGTCATGGAGTGTGCATTCTCCATGTGGCTGTCGCGCCTTGCACTCCCTCATGACCTCAAATATCGGCCTGGGTCCGCACTCGTTGCTGCATGACCATCACTGGCCAATTCGACCCAATTGGGGACCTGTAATTGGCTGAATTCCTCCTCAATCAAAATGACTCCAGTCGTCGCTCTGGTCGTTCCTCAGCACTCGGACGCATTCACCAACGCTGCCTGCCCCTTCAAGCGTCGCCACTTCACAGCACAATTATGGAGTACAGTACATTGCTCAAAGCACGAGTCATCTTTTATATTGGAGTTTGTATGCCCCGATCAGACTGCCCAGCTTCAAGCCAGCCAGCCATGTCCCACCCGCGCAAATGCGCGGCCCTCGGATTGAGTAAGCGTCCATGGCATGCAATCACAACAAATGATCCAAGGCCACATCCACAGAAGACAGGCAGCTAGCCACTCGTTGGAGTGGTGAAGATGGAGGAACGCACGAAGGAGAGAGCATGGCGGCATGAGGGCCAATGAAAGCAGCTTCACGACTGTTCACCCGAGCGGTTCAGCGGCGTTTCAATCTCCCGTGAAGACGCGTGCGCGGGGTTGTGGCGGAAATGTTGGCGGAGACAAAAACGGGTGGTGCGTCATGGGAACTGACCGAAAGACGAATGTGCCAAACCCAGTAGTTTGGCATTTGTATAAGAATTTGTATGCGCGTGTTTTGACAATTTGAAATTGACAAAACAAGCAAGTGAGAATAATTGGTGTCACGTTTGTAACTTCCTTCAAAAACCGTCACCTCGGCTGACAGAGACATATCCACTAAATTTACCTTATAGAGTACGTCTGCGAATATTCCTTCTTAAGTACGGGTTTCAACTCGAGAATTTGAACTGCGATATATATATGTTATTAAAAAAGTACCTTCTATTATTTGGAATTCAATATTCTATTTCAAGATTCCCCTATAAAACAAAGCCAATATACTCATATAAGGCAGTTTTAGTTCTCTCGAATCCAACCCGCGTGCGAAAAATTCTCCGTTCGTGCAGATGCGTTCGTGGGAGACCTGGCCGCACTTTCAAATTCACCACGCTCGACCAAAGCCATGAAAGACGATCATCAACGCGTCTCCTTTGCCTCCCTCACCAACAGCGCCAAGCTCTCCTTCTCCACGTCCGACGGCCGGCAGTCGGTCGGCCACGCCGCGTTGGCCAACCAAGCTCTCGTCTCAGTCGTCATCAAGGGCAAGCCGCAAGTGTGTCCTGACCGCCCGTCGTTCTTCTTCACCAACTACACGTTGAACATCACATGTCCCACAACCAACGTCTTCTGGGTCCTGCGTCAACGGTTCTCCCAGTTGTACGCCCACCGCAAGAGCATCCTCAACATCGCGAGCAGCGACACCAAGCAGTGCCCGTCGGAAGGCAAGCGCTTGATCCGCTCGCTCGTGGGTCCCCTCCAAGCCTTCCCGAAGCGACGAATCGGCATAGACGACGATTCGATCATTGCCGAACGTACGGCCGGGTTTACCAAGTACATCAACGCCCTCTTCCACGTCCGCGAAACATGCTCTCTCGAGATGCCAGTGGTCGATGCCGCCACGGCTGCGGTCCTCGCGTCCATCGTCCATCGCATTGAATCGTCGATCGACATGCCGGCGTTGCATAAGAAAGAAGAAACCAAGTGGCGCGAACGCATGGCGCGCATGGAAGCACTGGACGTGTGCCCCGAGGACGACTCGACGTGCTCCATCTGCCTCGACCCACTCGAGGAAGGCGCGCCTGTCTTCACTAACATTCGTCTCGGCTGCGCGCATGCCTTCCACCACGAATGCGTGAGCACATGGCTCAATCGCCACGAAACATGCCCCCTGTGCCGCGTCAGCGTCTAGTCGTCGTCTAATCCACGCCCTATTTATTGCGCTTATATTTCTCCCTTGTCATCTTCACTTCGCATCCATTTCTGCGTTTCCGGCTTCTCCTCGCACTTCAAGAAGAAGCCAGTGCCACGATGTACGTGGCAGGCCGTCGTGCAGGATTGAGGTCGTTTCGACAAAGTATGCAAAAAAGTGTTTGCCGGCGCATTTCTTCGAACACGTTGTTTCTGCATTTCCTGGAGGAAGACCGCTGCGTGTCCATGCGACCGCCATAAACATGTCAGCAACGTCAGCAGCCCCATCGCATCATTTGCCATCCTTCGACATGGGTCTCGTCGCCACCCCACCCCTCTCGCCCAACCTTCACAAGCAGCTCAACCTAGGGGAGGATTTCCCCACGGCCCATCTCGTCGCCGCGCCAACGTCGATCCATGTCCGCGGCGAACCCAACTTCCACCCCGATCGACCCGAAGTGCTCATCACGATCTACGCCATTCGCATCACATGCCCCATGACCAAAGTGCTCTGGACGCTACATCAGCGCTACTCGACGCTACACGCGAACCGCAAAGCCATCCTCAACGCACCGTACGAAACGTCGCTCAAGTCACCCGCCGTCAAGTCCCATCTCGCGACGCTGCTCCATCCACTCCATGCGTTCCCGCCCAAGCGCTTGCTCCTCGACGACGAGTATATCGTCGCGGAGCGCGTCGATCGGTTTACGCACTACATTGCCGAGCTCTTCCACGTCCGTGAAGCCTGCATGCTGCATCTGGCCGAGTCGGCTGGTGTCGGCGTCGACGAAGCCAAGATCCTCGCTAGGGTCGTTGCGCGCATCGAAGACGCGCTTGAGATGCCAGCGCTGCACAAAGTAAAGGAGGCCAAGTGGCGAGAATGCGCGGCCCACGTCCACCCGCCGCCGATTTCACCCGACACGACCTGCTCCATCTGCCTTGAGACTTTGGACGACCACGCGCCGCATTTCACAAACGTCTGGCTCGTCTGCTCCCACGCATTCCACCATGATTGCGTCGTTGAGTGGCTCACGACTCACGCGACCTGTCCCGTGTGCCGCGGCGCGGCATGAGGCCACCGCCGCTCTGTATTTATGATCCCGTTTCTTTGTGAAGCGCACAGGGAATGGGAGTCACATCCGCTCAAATGATTGAACAATATATACATATTCCATGGTCATATTAACCATATTGATACAATGACCAAGGTAACGAAGTTCAAATGTCGTTATTTATTCAGGGATTAAAATATTTTGACTACGATGCCGTCTACTGAATGAAATTCATTTCGGCTGGGACGTTTACATTCAAGGATGTTGGAACCTCAGGGGCACCCACGAGTGCCTCGACGGAGTGCTCACGTAATGCGGTGCAACGCGAGCCAATGAGCGCCAAGGGTCTCCAACATGACCATAATACGACCCCATCCATGGTTGAATTCAACTTCTTGAACAGCAGTCAAGTACACTCGAAGTGCATAGACTCGGCCACGCCAGAAATAGATGTCGACCATTGAGGTACTTGCTATAATTACCATGGCGAGACGCACGCCACGAAGGCCGACAAGACGTTGGCACATCTGAGGAACGAGCCCGAAGGTATTTATAGCCTCCTTGAGGGCCTGATACCGGCCACAACGGCAACAGTATATCGAAAGCACCCAGCTAAAAATAGTCCACCGTCGCTCGACATGAAGATATGCTCGGCCTATAAATAGCCGGTTGTACAAGACCCGGGAATGATTCACTTTGAGATCCTCGGTGGTCGTCGCAGCGGACTCTGTCATTGCAACAGTTGAGATGACCCCCCTTTTGCCGTGCAAAGTTGGCCACTGTCGTCGCTATGCCAAGCAGCATGGCGTGTGCCTAAAGCACTTTCGCTCGCTGACTGCCGCCGCCAACGCCCAGCAACACCACCAACAGTGTCCTGTAAAAGTTGCCGCAGAGAGCACGAGGCCGCTCTCGCGTGCTGCCTTGGTGCCGACAATGGACGCCGCTGCCCCGAGGCGTCAGGACAAGACGTTCAATGCCAGAATGATCCCCGACGAACCAAGGACGGCGGCGCCAACGACATCTGTGGCGCCGAGCGTCAGTCGCATGGCAACCCTCAAAACGCGCCTCATCCTCCGCGAACGCTTGCGCCAGCGGGAACAGCTCATGCAGACCGGGTTTGTCGCTGTCTAATGACTCCATTTCACGTATTTAAACACACTTTGTTTCATTACATGCGTTGCCTCTTGGCAATCACCCCGACGCGAGTCGCCAAGACCTGTCACACAAGCTGAGCTTCTTGCTTTGAGCAGCAGCAGCAGCAGGAATCCGTCGGGAGGGACGGGGCACGGTTGAAGGAGCAGCGAGCAGTGTCCCTTCTGTCAAGCAGCAGCCTCCATGGCAAGAATCCCCTCTCGCCATGCAATACGCAACATTATGCATGTTTGACCCCTCCCTCGTCTACCGTGGGTTGCCTACAGCCACGACGGATCGCGTCCAAACGCGCTTCCTGATGGCGCACTTGTTCTGTTCAACCCAACGACAGGATCGGCCGCACGTGATTGGTTCTGCCAATGTTCGGTGGCCGTCTGACTTACTGTATTTCAGTATACCCATACAAATTCGAGGTGAGATATTGTTCCATATCCGGATGATCCGTCCTTTTTCCCGGATACCTTTGCCGATCGAAGGAGGAAGGTGCACATTCATCAAAAGTCAACGGGATGGCGACGAAGACTGCGACGACCGCGCCAACAAACAAGACGGCCGATGTGCCGTCCAAACCTGGATGCGACCTCAAGGAGGAACGCAGTTGCAACGACATTTTGTTTGCGATCCTCTACCTCATCTGCTTTGGTCTCGTAATCGCGCTCTTTATCATGTACGGCGGGGAGGCGCTCAACTACTCGGGTGACAAGTTGAAGCAAGGCAAGCACAAGTACCGCTACGCGCTTCAAATCTGCGCCGGCATTGCGGGCGCTTGCGTCGTTTTGTCGATGATTTGGACGGGGATCATGTTGTGCATGGGCAAGTTGCTCATTTGGATCGCCGCGATTGTGGCGATCGTCGGTGTCTTCGCCGCGGGTATCTTGGGCTCGTACTTCATGAAGGACAGCGGCGACAACACGTTTTTCTGGGCCCCCGCCGCGCTCGGCACTCTCCTCGCGGTGCTCATGATCATCTACGTCTGCTGCATCCGCAAGCGCATCGCGTTTGCCTCGGTGAACCTCCAAATCGCGTGCAAGGCGGTCTTGACGTACCCAGTCATCCTCCTCATTTCGTTTGCCATCACGTTGATTGCTGCGCTTTGGTCTTTGATCTGGTCTGTTGCTACGTACGCCGCGATGAACCACGGCGAATACATCCTCACCAAGGTCCCGGGCCAAAACTTGACGGTCGACTTGCAACCCGAAGGCTACGGCTTTGGCACGAAGCTCGGCATCTTCTCGGGCATGGTGCTCATCTTCTTTTGGACCGTCTTCGTCTTGAAGAACATCGTGCATGTGACCGTCTCGGGCACCGTTGCGTCGTGGTGGACCCATGACAACAACAACCGCGCCGCCATGACCAGCACGACCGCGCTCTGTCGCGCCGTCACGCTCTCGTTTGGCTCGATCTGCTTTGGCTCGTTCATCGTCGCAATCATCGAAACCATCAAAACGATCATCATGTTTTTCCGCAACCTCGCGGCCAAGAGCCACAACGTCGTCGCCGTCTGCATCCTCGGCTGCCTCGAGTGCCTCGTCGGGTGCATCAGTCGCATCGTCCAATACTTTTCCAAGTACGCGTACTCGTATGTCGGGATCTACGGCTTTAGCTTCCTCCGCGCCGGCAAGGAAACGTGGGAACTCTTTGAAAAGATGGGCTGGTCCGCCGTCGCCAACGACTCGCTCATCGACAACGTCCTCCTCATCGGCGCCGTCATGGTCGGCCTCTCTGGCGCGGCCGCCGGCTACGGCGCCGTCGCGTACGACAAGCACCACAACAACAGCATCTGGACCCAAAACTTGGCGCACCCGACCACAACCCTTGGCTGCTCGGGCTTTTTGATCGGTTTTTCCATCTGCTACATCGTCATGAGCGTCATCAACTCGTCCGTCGCGACCGCGTTTGTCTTGTTTGCCGAAGATCCCTATGCGCTCCAACAGTCGCACCCGGAAGAACACGAAGCCCTCCACAACGCGTGGAAGGAAATCTACCCGACCGAATACGCGGCCTCGGCCAACGGCGGCGTCAAGAAGGACGACGCGACGAACAAGCCCACCCAGCACGTGTAATGTCGTTTGAATACAATCTGGGTTTTGCTTTTGTCCCTCGAGGATATGCATGGAGACCACTGGGATGGGTTGCCCTCAACCATGATGGAAGTAGCACACACATGTGAATGCGTCTTTGATTGCGTCTTTGAAGCTATCGCTGATGCGTGGCGAGCGGTCGAACGGATGGACTGCTTTGGGTAGTCGAGCAGACACCACATCAGGATGGATAACCACTTGTCGGCAAGAAAGCCCTCGGACGCCAATCTCAAAAAGAGATCTTTTGAAATGGAGATCCTCCACTCTGAATGGTCTGTTCAGGATGACATTTCGAATTGGACCAATCAGAATGGAGAATTTTACCTTTTTGGGCTGTTGACGTATCCATCACACTCTCAGCCTGGGTTCATGGCGGTCACGCGATCGACGCCGCTTGTGCTTGTGTGCGGCTGGGTCGCCGGGAGCACGCGCGCCGTGACCAAGTTCACACCCATCTTCCATCGTCTCGGTTATGAGACGGCTGTGGTTCCGTCGTCCATCTCGCACCTCTACTTCACTCCCTCGCAGATCCACCCCGACATTGCGGACACCCTCCGCGCCTCGGCCGCTGCTTCCCCGAACCGCGACCTCGTCCTCATTCCCCACATGCTCTCCAACGGCGGATGCATCTCGTGGCAAGCTATCCAGCATCAGCTCGTCCGCGCCGGCGTGCGCTTCCATGTGCCCGCGATGCTCTTCGACTCGGCCCCGTATTCGACGTCGGGCTTCCACACGTACTCGACCGCGATCGGCAAATCTCTCGACACCGTCGTGGATTCGTGGCAGATCAAGTTTCCCCTCGTGCGAGTGCTCTTGGGCGGGGTGCTGCGTCTCGGGTGGCTGTCCGTCGTCGCGCGCTGGGCCGCCGTCGGCGCGCCAGATCCAATTCGGCGCATCACGACACACTTGATCGAACACGACGCGGCCGTGCCCAAGCTCTTTCTCTATTCGGACGGCGACCACTTTGTCTCGTCGGCGGAAGTTGAAGGCGCGATCGCCCAGGCCACGGCCCTCGGGACGCCCGTCGACACTGTCAAGTTTGCCGCGTCGCCGCATGTGATGCACTATGTCCACGCACCCGCAGCATACGAAGCGGCAGTCCACGCCTTCCTCGTCAAACATGTACCATAGTACACCACTAGAGTTGATATTTTGACTGGCGTTGAATCTCCACACATGTCCTTTTGGAGCATCCCAATCAATGGCCTATGATAACATGATGCACGTGGCGGAGAAACCCATCTCGCAAGAATCGTCGGAGAGAAACTGTCTACCACTGCTTGGACAGAGTGTATCCGCGGCAAGTTGGATCATGTCACCGAGACAACCGTAGCACGGACACAATAGATCCACACTTGCCTTGTTGTGGCGCCAGTGCAGCGAGATAAGCATGGGTCGTGTCTGACTTGCCTGTGATATCACATTGTCATTGCAACTCTCAAAAAACCAAATTTTGGTCTCCCCACGAACCGTTGGCCTTTTTGTGGCGGCCCCCAGCCAAGGCACTGTTTTAGCAAGACCCTCCATCGCGGTTTCCTTCGAGTCGAAGCTGTGGATATTTGGTCACATCTCTCTTCTAGCCAACATGGCGAGAGACTCTATTATTTACGACGTGTGCTTGGTCATGAATGCTTGGATTGCTGCTTCGTACGCCGCGGGCGCATGGACAAAGTGCCCCACATGCGGCGTCGCGCCAAAGTTGACAGCGTCGACGGACGTCCCCAACGCCGTCGCGTGGGCGATGGCGTCGTGCACTTGAGCGCATGGGACGACCTGGTCGGCGCTCGAGTAGAGGAAGAGCTTGGGCACTGCCGCGGCGCGCTCGATCAAGTCTGTTACGTTGCGCCGAAGTGGATCGGCGGCGCCGACGGCCGCCCACCGCGCACTGACCGAGACGCCGCCGACTAGCAAGGCGAGCCACGTGAGAGCATGACGCACGGGTGACGCAATGTGCCACGACGTGACGACTGCATCCAAGTAGTCGCCGACGTCGCCATGGAACGAGTGGAAGGTCGTGGTTGAATGCGGCGCCGAGTCGAAGATCATGGCGGGCACGCGGACGCGGACGCCGGCGGCCACGAGTTGGTGTTGGATGGCCTGCCACGAAATGCATCCGCCGTTCGAGATGACGTGCGGGATGACGACGAGTTCGTTCGTGGGGGACGCGGCCGCCGTCGCGCGGAGCGAAGCCGCGACGTCGGCGTGGATCTTGTCGGGAGTGAGAAAGAGGTGCGAAGGCGACGACGTGACCACGGCGGTGTCGAGTCCGAGGCGATGGAAGATGGGTGTGAACTTGGAGACGGCGCGCGTGCTGCCGCCAACCCAGCCACACACGAGCACAAGCGGCGTAGGGGACATGTTGAAATTGAGCAAGGCCGACGAGTGTTGCCGTCAACATGTTCGAGAACATATGATGTATGCGAAACGTCAAATGCGAGACGAAATCGTGCCTCATAACATCCGGATGGCAAGGATATGCGATCTCTCTTTGTCTAGCAAATACAATTCCCTTGCCGACGACACCTCTTTTAATGGAGAGCTTGCACGCATGCGTGTGGGACTGAGGAATAGTGCAAGGATTTCTAGTACCTTTTGCCATGCTGTCGGCACCAATTTCCAAATTCCACCCTTCCAAGAATGCAGCTGTCAAAATGTTGCCAGCTCTTCATGAATCGAATTCAAATGCAGCCAAAAACCACAGGCGTGCCATCAGCCATCATTCTCAATGGGCAACGTGGCACGTTGTTGCAGCGTCGAGAAAAGCCCAAATGAACTCGCCTCGACGACGTCAGCAGCATTTCTTTATCAAGCCAACGATGAGAGACACGTGCTACTTTACAATCGTCGCAAATTGTACGATGGTGCGCAATTGAGAACAGGTTGAACCGCCACGCCTATTCGTTTTGTTGGACAGGGTTGAAGAATGCACGTGTCTTTTACGTGCGTTGCCAGAAGCCAGGTGGGGTCTCGGGAGTGCACACACTTCAGCTCGATTGGAGACGATCTTTGCTACCGCGCCGGCTAAGACGTGAAATCCATCATACGGTCTCGAGGACGACATCTTGGGGGAGTTGGTCCGAGACCACATGGAGGGTGAGGGATTGGATTTTACAACAGAAGTTGCCCCCCCCCCGATCGTCCGGATGCGAGTTTGTTTCAGACGTTTCACTTGCGCCCCCTCGCTCGTTGCCCACATGCGCGTCGTCCCGAGACACCCGACTTTGGTTCCGGCAGTTCCGACGCATCTCAACCACTCATTTTTCCGACCTGTCTTTGGCGTCCTCTACATTTTATTCTCCTTGGCGTGCTCAATTGTCTACCTCTCGATCTTGGAAATCGCGTTTTCCAACGACCTCTATTGGACAGGCTACAACGTCTCGACCCACCAAGCGCTTCTCATTGATCTCTTCAATGGATTCTTGGCCACGCACCGCAATGGCTCGTTTGATCTGTTGCAAGCCTCTGTCGACAAGAGATATGACGCGCCTGCGTCGACGACGCAAGTGTATCACACTTATGTCCGACGGCTCATCTTTGTCGAGTTGACTTGTGTCGAGTACGCTGTCGCGAATCTCAGGACGATGCATGCGACATGGAGCATGCAAATGAATACTCAATACTGTTGGGTCGATCTGAACCACGAATTTGAAATTGCCCACACGGCGGCCCGACAAGACCGTTGCTACAATCGATACCGCAACAACGGGGCCGTGTACATGGAAACAGTATTACGCAATCTCGACTGGGACGCGTTCTTGGGAGCATGGGGCGCTTCTTTTTCCGTGTCCATTCTCACGTGGTTGCAACATCTTCCGTCCGGCCAGGCATGGCTGCGTGCCACGTCATCGGCTCAAACAACTGTTGCTGACGAAATTGCATACTGGAAATCAAACAATATCACGTCGTTCATCCTGCAATATCAAAATCAGCTTCAGCCGGCCATGATCGAAACGTTGTCGGTTGAAAATGCGTTTATGTTAGCGCAAGTCATCGAGCTGAAAAACACCGCGATTGCTATCTTTGCCAGTGGCTGTACCTCTTGCATCATGCATCAAACGCCAGGGAGTGACATGATGAGTTTGCAACAAGCCAACCGCAGCTTGATTCGCTCGGCACCAACCAGCTTTGTGCAAGTCCCGGCCTTTAGTTTCGAAGATTCCCTGCATCTCAATGATGGAGAGGGCGACTACGTCAATCAACTGGGTGTCTTTCGAGCGACTGTTGGTCCGTTCAACGCCGTGGATCTGTTTTATGTCGCAGTGCCTCCGGAATTACTTGCTGCGTACGATGCCTTTCAAGCGACCCTAACCTCGGCGATCGATCGAAAAAACAAGCTTGCCATGGATGCCATTCCCGACTTTACATTGGATGGATCTCCCCCATCGTGGACCGAGTCAAGCGATGTCGTCTTTTATGGCGGCAATCCCATGTGTGTGAATGGTGGACCCTTGCCCTACGTCCAAGAAACATTTAATTTTTACGACACGTGCTCCAACCCAACGCCGCTCGTCACGTCCTTGACGAAATATTCCAGTGTGTTTGCCTGTGTCGCGATGGGCAACACGTTTGCGATTGATTCGATTTGCGCGTTGGGATCAACGTCAACATCCACATCATGCCACACAATCTTGTCTCAGGTGGCGGCTGCAGCCTCGTCGTCCACAAAACTCGCACCATCAAATTCGCCCTCGTCCTTTCATGACGTTGCGACTTCGATCCGCCGGTTGAATATTTCCATCATGCAATTCGCCTCCGCTCTCGATGGTTCGAATTGGACACTCCTCGTCCAGCCACTGTTGCAAGACCCTGCGTGGGCCTATTTTGGCTGGACGTTACTCCATGATTGGGTCCACGGGAAGCGCGAAGTCGTGTCGTTCGAAGGTGATGTTGCCTCTCTCGTGCTCATTTCGACGTCCGACGTGCCGCAGCTCGTCGCGAGCAGCCCCCACTCGATGCATGCCGCCACGACATACATATATTACCTGCTCGTCTATGTCACGGGGGTGTTGGGTCTCGTGGGCGCTGCCATCTTTGTCGGGGTCATTGGCACGCGGGGTAGCATAGAAGGACGTCATTTAGTGTGGTTCAATCGAATCGTGGGCTCCATTTGGATTGGCCGTCCCCTCCTCTTTGTTCGAGGCGTCACAGCCATGTTTCTATTGAGCACGGCGCAAGTCCAGCCCATCACCTCTGGCTTTCATTCAAACTTCGTCCTCGAGCCCCGGTCTTGGCTCAGTACGTTGGTCATTTGCGGCGAAACCACGTGGGTTTTGTACGTTGTGCAAGACATGCTGACCGTCGTGGATGGTGGCTTGACTCCGTTCTATGGCCCACCGAGTTGTGCCTTTGCTTGGGTTGCTGTGATTCTTTTGGACTCTTTTTGGCCGCTGCAACCCACTGTGGCCTTGCAACAACGGTGTACGTCGCCAAATATGGGCACGTTTGTGCAGTGTACTGCTGGCACGCTTGCCATGGGACGATTTGAGCGCTTCGAAGCCATCTTGGTCATTCAGTTAGTTTCGTCGGGTCTGATGGTTGGCATTGTAAAATGTTTTTCGCCCAAAGATGCAACTCATAGATGGAATCGTGACGCGCACCACGTGTTGGGCGTGGCGAGGGTGTTTTTCACAACGCCGGGTGACGACCTTGGGCCAATCGACAACGTGTCTTGTCTCATGGCTGGCTGCATTCGTTTGCGTTTGCCCACTGGCATCGTCTACACGTTTGACATCAAACTATGGGTTGGTCAGTTCCATCGTTCCGACGTGGTTGTGCCCACCATACAAAACGTGGACAAACTGCGGATTCGACCAGCGAAAAAAAATCTTCGCTTGCTCGTCGTTGGGTTCGGATTGGCCCATACTGTCATGGCGATTGTGAGTAGCGTGGTCTACCTCAATGTGTCCAAAGTCGACTTGGCCAATGATTTGTTCTGGTCTTCTTTCAACATGACGGGCACGCATGCCTTTCTAAGCAACTGGTTTAGCGAACAACTGCGTCTGGGGGTAAACAACCAAACATTTGCGTTGACGTTGGATTGGATCAACCAAGGTGGGTCGTGGAACCTAAGTAGCGCCAGCGTAACGTCCGCTGGCAATTACGGTGCCCACTTGCATTTCACCGAGCTCAATACGATTGACGTGGCCATTGCAGGGCTTCGAGCCTCCGATGCATGCTCCATTCCGTGGCTTTTTACGCAGTATTGCTTTCTGGACTTTGGCCAGCGGTGGGAACTGGCCAATAGCGCTGCCAGGCAACAGCGATGTCACGCCATGACAACCAACGGCGCCGCGTTCCTCGAGTCGGTGTTGCGCAATGTCAAATTCGACGACTTTTACTTCTGTTGGGGACTAGCCTTTGATATCGCGATTGCCAACGAATTGCAAACGTCACGCGACGGCCAGTTGTGGCTCGCAACTGTTTCTGCACTTGTTAAAGCATCAGTCTCAGACGAACGAGCCATGTGGACACGCCATGGCATTCAGAGCTTCACCACCCAATGGCAAAATTTCAAACACGTTGGGCTTCTCAATACCTACTCTGTAACCAACATGTTTGGGGTTAGCTATCCGTTCACACTGCAATCTCAAGACGCACTCTATCGCATTGACCAGCAAACGACGTTTAAAATGTATTGGGGCTTGGCCAATGATTTCACAGCCGTCGCATGCAACTCCAGCGGCATCATCGGTGGCCAAAGTCTCGTGCGGTCTAGTGCCCAGTTTGCCTTTGCGAATAAGTCACTCGAGTCTGTACTCGTCCAAAATGGCACGCTGTCGATGCCTCTGACAAACGCGTTTATGCTGACACGGACTGCCGTGGGGCCATTTGGCTCTGTCGATATGCTATTTATCAATTGTCCGTTTGAAGCAAGTGACGCTGTCCGTCAAATTCTCCAATTGCTGCGGCACACAATCGCCAACAATGTCGAGGCACAGATTGCCTATGGGCTGATCAGTGCTGATTGGGGGAATCCATACCCAGCCCCGAAAGCCTGGACGAACATTGGCTTTCTTGCGGCAGGAGGCAGTTTGTTGTGCGCAGAATACGACCCAGGGTTTTTGTCCCCCATTTCAAATGGCTTGACGTACCTCACATCATGGGACTATGCATGTTCAACAAATGGGGGCGTGACATATTTGTTCTTGGAGAATAAAATCATGCTCTTGGCGACAGTGTTGGCCAACATAAATTCATCCGTTCTGGCGACAAATGCATGTGCACGCGATGTTACGAAGTATGCTGCGTGTTTGGCCATGATGAACCAAACCATGTCGTTCATAGCGACCTTTGTGTCGCCGTTTGATTTACGCATTTTAACTCAAGCCGCCTCTCGAGCCACGATAGCCATCCAATCGTTGAATGTTGAATTTATCCAATATGGCAAGGTGGACACGAAATCAACTTTGGAGCTCTATCGAATCCAAGTGCTGGACCCGCATGAAATCGATTTTGCATTTTTCACGTGGGTATTCTTGGTTGATTGGACAATGGGGCTACGAGAAGCCATTTCTTTTCAAGGGGATTCGGGTACGATGGCGATACTCTCGGAATATCTCCAACCTATCCACCAATCGATCAACATGAACGAAATCCATGTCACTTTATCCGCATACCTTCGTGGGGCCGTACTTTATGTGACCTTTTCAATGATTGGACTGGCATCCCTCATGCTCGTCTATTTTCTACTCTGTCAAGGTCACGTCGAAGTGTGGAATTTATTCCTGCTAGAACGTGTTGGTGCGATTGTGTGGATTGGACGGCCACTTCTCTTTGCTCGAAGCCTCACAGCCGTTGGTTTCCTTGCCACGGCCAATTTGCAATTGCAAACTAGTGGTGCTATTTCCTATTTTGAAGTCGCCCAGCCATCCATTTTGAAAATCTTCTTGGCAGCCAATGAAATCACTTGGTTAGTTGCCATTCTCAACGACATGGCCTTGGCCTGTACCAAACAATACACGCGCAAGTACGCAGGTTATGACAGTGTCTTGGTCTGGCTCGTCACAGCTTTGTTCAGTCTCTGGTCGCCCGTCACCCACTCTGTCACCATTGACAAACAATGCCAAGTGACCCAACATGACTACCAAGTCGTCTGTACGAGCGCAAGCATCACGATTGGGCGTGTCTCACGACTCCTCTCATTGGTGGTCGTTGCCGTTGTTGCCAACTTCCTGGGCTATTTGTTGACTCGATTGAATTTGCGTCGGTTGCCGCCACTGCCCCAGTTCGTCCATTCGAAATATCTTTATGGCGGGGCAATGTACCTTTTCTCCACCTCCAGCTGGGTTCGCGGCGACGTTTACTACATGGACCGCATGACGGCGATTCTGAACGGCATTTTAACCCTTCGGTGGCACCGCACCATCTATGGCTTGGACGTGAAACTTTGGCACACGTTCCAAGTTGCTATTGAGGACGGCAGCCAGTGTGAAGCCACTGCTGCCACCACGTTGGCCATTCCATTACAGCAACATGGATAGGGACCAACCTTTTGCCCTTATGCTTCAAATATTCACCACAAAATGTCAATACTGTTCTAACATTTCGAAATTCTGTCTGGCTTTGGGACTCCCATTTGCCCGACATGTATGGAGGGCCTCTTGATGGCTTACCTTCGAGTGTAGTAAACAAAGAATATATTGTGCTTCGAGTTAATGTACATGCTTGGCGAGGAAGGCGTCGACAGCTGCTTCGTACGCCTCGGGCGCGTGGACATAGTGACTCACATGCGGGGACGAGCCAAAATTGACTGACTCGACGGTTGTCCCAAACGCCGTGGCCTTGGCGATCGCGCCTTCAACTTCCGTGGATGAAATCAGTTGGTCCCCGTCCGAGTAGAGGAAGAGCTTGGGCACGGCGGCGTCGCGTTCAATCAGCTGTGCCAAGTTGCGTTTCACGGGATCAAGTTCTCCAGCGACGGCCCATCTCGCAACGACAGAGATCCACCCGAGACGCAGCGCCCCACCCAAAACAGCGCGCTGGACGCGAGACTCAACCTTCCACGAGTCCAAGATTGAATCGAGGGACGTGCCGACGGAGGCATCGTACATGTGGAAGCCATTGATCGAATGCGGCGCCGAGTCGAAGATCATGGCGGGCACATGGAAGCGGACGCCGGCTTGGTTGAGATGACGCTGGATGGCATACCACGAGATGCACCCGCCATTGGAGAGCATGTGGGGGATCAAGACGAGCTCCTCGTCCGGGGAGGTGGACGCGCGGATGCGAGCGGCGACTTCGGGGTGCGTTGCTTCGGGGGTCAGGTAAAAGTGTTTGATCGTCGATGGCACGACGGTTGTTTCATAGCCAAGGCGATGAAAGATTGGCGTGTACTTGGTCACGGCGCGGGCGCTGCCGCCAATCCAACCGCAGACGAGCACGAGCGGTGGTCGTGGCGCCATCATCGCAAAGTCATGTCACTGCCGATCGCCATTGGGCAGTCGTTTCAAATTATAGCCAATAGTTGCGCATACATTGTGACGACACGATTGAAGTAACGCAGAGTACAAGATATGTCACCAGATGCGGTGTAATGTATTATATCCATAACTGAAAATGAAGTGTTTCTATACTGAAATCAAGTCTAATATATTTATATGACAATGGTTAGTCTTCGTGTACTTCGAGACGTTTCGCAATATTCGTGTGGATTGTACCTTTGCCATCCTTTCGAAAATGATCGCCCCTTCAATTTACGATTGCAATTCCATATAACTCGACAGATGTGCCTCCTCGAGGGGCAGCTGGCCTTAATAACATTGAAGTTTTGGCTTCTGGCTAGCCAGTCAGACAAGCTAATTGTGTGGTTGTTGCTCATCGAGGGGTCGGAGTGATTGATGGTGCCAATTTATATCACTCGCACGATCTAAGGTGACAGACAGCCACGGTCATCGACCAAGGAGCCTCAACACCACAGCGTAATGCATGAAATAGACGGTTGTCGCGGCGACACAACCGCCACACATTGTCTAAAATTCCATCGGTCTCAAACCACCTGTCGATGCCAATGTCTTTATCGAGCACATCCACTCGGAAACGACGCCAACGAGAAATACACGTGTCTACATATATTCTTCCACATGTTTGGCGAGGAACGACACAATCGCTGCTTCGTACGTTTCTGGGGCGTGTGCGAAATGACTCACATGGACGGACGTGCCAAAGTTGACCATTTCGAGCGTCGTCCCAAGCGCCGTGGCTGCCGCGATCGAGCCTTCGACTTCGGCGGATGGAACCACGTGGTCGCCATGGGAGTACAAAAACAGCTTGGGGATCGCTGCGTCCCGCTCGATCAAGTTCGCAAAGTTGCGCTGAAATGGATCTGGCGCGCCGACGAGGGCCCATCGCGCCGCGACGGACATCCACCCGAGACGCAGCGCCCCACCCAAGAGCGCGCGCATGACGGGGGACTCGACCTTCCAGGAGTCCACGATCGCATCGAGGGATGTGTTGATGGAGGCGTGGTATTTGTGGAACCCATAGGTCGAATGCGGCGCCGAGTCGAAGATCATGGCGGGGACGGTGAAATGGACGCCGGCGTGGACGAGGTGCTGCTGGATGGCATACCAAGACATGCATCCACCGTTGGAGAGCATGTGGGGGATGACCACGAGCTCCTGGCTCGAGGAGGCGAGGGATGCGCGGATGCCGTCGGCAACGTCACGGTGCGACGATTCAGGCGTGAGGTAAAAGTGTTTGATGGTCGATGGCACGACAGTCGTGTCGTAGCCGAGGCGATGGAAGATGGGCGTGTACTTGGAGACAGCGCGGGCGCTGCCGCCCATCCAGCCGCATGCAAGCACGAGCGGCGGTCGACGCGCCATGAATGCCCACGAATGACCCCAAATTCCGTGGATTTGTCGACGTCAACTGCAGACAGTTTCAAATTCAACCAATCACAAGGCACGATTCCAAACGATCAACAAATCCAACTTCAGCAGTCGAAGGCGAGCAGCAGTGAGCTTCACTGCCCGCGCCATTGGATACAGTAGGGCTTTCTCGATCAAGCAAACATGCAATACATATCTTCCCAAGCCCTGCATGCGTCCGGTCGTGGACAAGCGACAATTCGCCCTGGCCCGTCGCGTGTAAATATGGGAGAGCATTCAACAGGGCCATGACGAAGATGGGAGTTCCGTTTCATCTCGTCGCAACCTGCGTCCCTCACTTCCACTCAATGCCTCCAAAGCACTGAACGACGCATCAACTTCGATCGTGCGCGTCGTATCAAATGGACGGCGATGTGTTTCATTTTCCACCTTGCTCCATGACCACCACCACCGCCCGCCGCCACTCCACACGGTCACTTGCGCTCGTCTTCAAGTTGGGCGATTAAATTGCATGCTCCAAATTGCTGCTGGCTTGCTCCAAATTGATGGGGACAAAGACGATGCAAAAATGAACCGCCCAAAAATTACTCAGTTATCCGGATATACCGGATAAACAAATAACTGAGTGCGAAACCAGTCAAGTCGTCGATTGCCCTTCAACGCGCTTGCCACGACAGAGAACGATGGCGGAACCGACCCTTGCCGAGAAGCCGACGATCCCAGCGGCCGCCCACCGCTACGGATGCGCGCCCAAGGACTTCATGTTCGAAGTCCTCGACAATGTGCTCACGCCCGCCGAGTGCCGTGCACTGGTGAGCCGCATGTCCCCTGCGTTGAAGAGCGTGAGTCAGGCTCTGTCGCGCCATCACCCCTTGGGCGAACAGCGCGCGTCCAAGACCGAGTATTGCTTGTCTGTGATGGAGAACAGACAGTTTGCCGACATCATTTGGCAACGCATCCTCAACAGCGAGGCCTTTGAGTCGATCTACCGGTAGGTTTGAGCCGCGCCATGAGTTGACCGTCGCGTAGTTATTCCGAGAGAGAAGGATGCGGCATGCCTCTTGGGCTTGCCCCTCGCCTCCGCTTGCTTCGATACGCAGGCGAGGATCGATTCGACGCCCATTACGACCGCATTGTGCCCGATGAATCCACAGGTACGACGTGCTTGACGTGTGTGTTTGCTCATGCTGCTGCTGCTGATAGGAAGCGAGAGTCTCATCACGGTGCTCATCTACTTAAACAATGGCGGCGGCGTTGATTTTGACGGTGGGGAAACAATCTACTTGGATCCAGCGGACCCGAAGATTGAGGAGGCCGCGTGTGTCGTACCCAAGACCGGCCGAGTCGTTCTGTTCGAGCACTGTCTCTTTCATGCTGGCGCGCCCCTCAAACACCTCGACGACGCGATTGCCAACCGCAAGTACGTCATGCGCACGGACATTCTCTTCCGGATACAAGCCAAGAATCACGACAAGTACTAACGACAATTATGCATGATGCAGTCACTTTTGCGAGTGCCACGACGTGAATAATATCGACAAGGATGACTCCGCGAGACACACTTGTTGCGCGACGGATGGAGAGCATCACCATTGGGGGTGTCACCCTCATGTTGTTGTCGTCCTTGTGTTGAAACTAGCGGGATGAACGGTTGTGATGCCGTGTCATACAGTCGTCACTGCTTCCACGACAAGTCATGTCGTCGGATCGTCACGAAATGTCTCCCACGTTCAGAGTGGAAAACACCAACACACATAGCCCAGGCGGCAAAAACATAGTTCCATGTTTTCGTTGCCGTGTCTACCTCTGCAAGAAAAGCATGTGTGCCTGGAGGGCTTCCATGTTGGCGAGAAAGCGATAAAAATTCTCCACCGACAGCTCGATCGATTCCGTCGCTGTCGTCGGCGCGCCCGTGTCCAACTCAAAGCTCAATTGGACAAAGATGGCTCCGTGCTACTTGTGCATGTAGAGGTGAGGGCGAGACGATGGAGTTACCTCGGGGACTTGGTTTGTCGCGGCTGTGATGCCCAATTTCCATGTAAGGTTGACCAACTGATGTGTCGCCAACATGACTTGGTGGACCCGTTGGAGAAGGACGGGGCGGCATGCTTCCCATTTTATACCCAGTATCTTTGCAGGCGCCATTTCCATACCTACAACATTGTGGTCGTGGGTATTTGGACACCGACGCGGGATGGACCTGCGCGAGTAAGATGTTGGACGAATTCGCTGGCGGGGTAACTCAGTTGGATGGCTTGGTTGATCAGCTCAAACACATGCTGAATAGTTTTCTAGAGCGTAGCGCGATATAATATCTTCCTGGTCACAACGCCTGGGAGGTTGTACCTTCAGTGGCTTCATGTTCATTTGGTGCTGGGCGGCGAAGTCGGCGGCAAGTTTCGTCAAATCGTGGTCCTAACGTCAAGTCCATTCGTCGTGCTTGGTGGACGAAGCTGTTACCTGAGGGGAAACGCAGTAGAGGAACATCATGGACGCAAACTCGACCAGCATTGGCTCGGGCATCGCATTCACATTGCTCGCCATCTTCACCGTCGCAAGGATCGATCTTTGGGGAGGAAAGCAATGCGTTCGTGGATTGGTTGGTTTTACATATTTTAACCAATTATAGTGCATCCTTATAAAATTATAGCCAATCAAATTGCGTCGTTCTGTATCATCTTTATCCGGATGTCTCATTTGTTACTCAAGAGGACTATAGTACGATCAAGTCAACGTCACGGCATCCGGTAGCATGATTTGAAATGCAGCTTCTCTCGCGTGGTGGCCGAAAATTCAAATTGGATACCGGCGACTTCCATTTTTTTACTCGACGACGAGGCCGACAGACGCTGCAATGCCATCGAATCAAGATCTGCACGATGTGCCCGTGCCAGAAGACAAGGAAATCTACATCAATCGTCATGTTACCTTCGAGGCGGTGGTGTCTTTCATGCGCGAAAAGACAAAGGGAAACCAAGAGGACGATGCCGAGACGACGTCTGCGACGACGCCGCTATCGAGCAGCAAAAAGGGCAAAATGCCACCCCTGTTTGAAAAGGTTCGACCACGCTACATGGACATGAGTCGTAGCACAACGTACATCCGCAATCGAAACGAGCAACTCCAGCGTCGTCGGGAGCTCGAGCGGAGCAACAGTTTGCGTGCGAACGAACGCAAGGAGCAATGGCGTGCGATGATGCAGTTGAAGCAAGACCAAGAACAAACATACCGCAAGTGGATGCAAGAGAGCAACGCCGAAGAGCACCGCCTGCGCGCCGAGAGCACCACCAAGTCCAAACTCTCAAAGGGCTACAGCAGTACCAAGTAATTCATACTGCCAACACACGTTAATGAAATAATCCTAATAATTGCCTCTAAAATTCCGTGTCGGTCAATGCGACGGCGTAGCGCACTTCGCCCGCGGAAAAGTTGGCGTAGAATCGACTGATCGACGTGAGATCTCCACTTCCGTCGACAAACTCGACAAACGGACGCGGCGCGTCGTAGCGCAAGACATATTCTCGCTCGACAGGGTAGCGATGGAGCGGTCCAGTTGGATCCTTGTGTTTCCAGACGACGTCCGTGATGGCCACGCGGTCTGCGTGGGTTACGAGCACGGGGCGCTTCGTCACGACCATGTCGTTGATCAAGAGCGGAGACACATGCGGGAGGACGTGGCGGATGCTCGCGAGCGCCGCCGTCGTGGTTTCGAGCTCCGCGAGCGCCGCGACGAGCTTGTCGCACGCGTCGTCCGCGAGGACTTGTAGCACTTTGTGTTCTTCCGTGTGTTTGATTTCATCGACGGCGGCGTCGTCGAGCGCGGCGATGGCTTTGTTGCATTTGATTTGGAACGTCTGACGCGCGTCGACAAATGCAGGAAAGGCAGCGAGCCAGTCGTCCATGTGGGTCCAAAATACCGACATGTTGGAGATCGTCGCCACTGCCTAGAGGTGACAGATATGAGGGCGTATCGTCGACCGAGGGGGTACCATGTGGTAGAGCAACGTCGCGGGGGAGAGCGTTTCGAGGTAGTGAAACACCTTTTCGGCTTCGTTGCCTTCGTCAAAGAGCGCCTTTTGCCTGTCCGCGGGCACGGGCTGGGCTTCCTGCCACATGAGTTGCCATGGATTCGCATCGTGCTCGCTGCTCATGCGGGACGACAAGTGGCCTTGCGGGAAATTAGTTTTCATGTCCACGGGCTCGCTCGTCAGTTGATGCTCGGTCCAATCGCGCGGCGAATACCAACGGATGAAATCGGCCAGGCAACCATGCGGATTTGCCGCCTGCAAAAAAAGTGAGTCAATCACACCTCTCGACGCCGCATCTACTTTGAACGCTTGCATGTCGGACAACATGGACGTGCTTTGAATCTTTTGCCGAAGGAGCGTCGACTCGGCCGACACACCCAGCCTAAACAGGAGGTTAGCATAAATTCCACAGCCCACGACGTACTTGGCCAAAATGTCTTGTTGCTCCTTCGCAACGTCCTCCGTCACAGGCACGGGGTCCTGCGTCACGGGGACATTCAGTCCTTGCGTTGGATGATGCAACAAAAAGTGTCCTTCAAGAGGTTTCAAAACTCCCTGCGGCGGGATTTCTTGGAGGGAATCATAGAACTCGTCGTCGGCGTCATCGGTGTGACTCTGTCGCCGACTGTGAGGCATTCGCACTCGCCTATTGTCAATTTAGATAATGCGTGCGAGATAAAGCCTTGGGCCGTACCGGACAATGCACAAATTGAGCAATTGTATCTTTTGATGGAGCAAATTGAAGTGGAAATCGGGGTTTGGCATTGAAATGCCATCCAACGGATCCACTTCCGACGGGTTCAACATCCCATCTCGACCAACACCCTGCGTATTCATAAAATACCTGCAACCAACCATAGATATGATACCACATGCGGCAACATTTCAAGGTTGATCCAATTGTCGCGCAAGGCACGGACAAATTCAACCCACATCGTGCACTGCAGATTTACACTTTCTAGAAACGGTAATATCAGCAACAGACACCGCAGCAGTGCATGTACCAATGTTCATCATGAGAACGGCCAAGCGCGACGCCAACTGGCCGACGACGATGGCATGTTGAAGACCCGTGGGTGGGAGACACCAGGATTCACCATCGAGAGGGTTGTCAGCGATGAGTGATGCTATCATGGACGGAATGGCATCTTTGGAGGAGCCCACCCAAGAACCAATCGCTTCGCCAATGACGGCGGCAGCGCGCGCCGCGGGGACGCTGCTTTGGTACCGCGAGGGGGACTTTTTCTACTCAAAATGTCATGCCGTAGACATATGTCTGTTGGCACATACGGGAGACGGCGGTGGGGCATTGGCCACGTCGTAGACTAAAACGCCACGGCCCAGAGAGCGCGCTTCGTGCAAATTGGACAGCAATTCGCGCAAGGTCGACGCCATGGGTGGGGTGTCTTCAGGCTGGTGAAGGAGCGACGTGAGAAAGAACGTCGGCGCTTCCATGGGATTCAAGGTCGAGTGGACAGCATTGTCGACATACATGCCTATCAAAAGAAGCGGTCGGTCGAAATGACGCCGAGGGTCTTGATCAACCTTCTTTCAACGATGTCCAGCCCGTTTGAAGCGACAACGAAAGAAGGGGCGATTTGTCGGGCCCCCAGTTCATGTACTTCCAGATGGGATGATGCGCATGGTTCAAATCCACACCTTGTCGCCATTCAATCTAAGGCAAGTTGGCAATCTTAGAAAGAAAAGAATGCAACAAGCGACGTACGGGGGATGCCTCGGGGGGCACAACCGGTGCGTGCCAGTCGTAGTGATAGACGACAGAAACAGAGAATGCGGAAAAGGTGTCGGACGTCGAGGTGACGGGTACATGCAGTTTGTGGCGAAAGATGTCAAGCAGCCCCGTGACACAATGTTGCGCCAGCGGCACCTAGTCAAGTCAAAAAAATCAACCCGATCCAAAATGGCGCGTTGCATACCTCCGACACGACACTGGTTTCAAAATGCGTCGAGATGGTGCTATGGAGACCTGGGACGGCGGCACCCATGTATCGATTTTGCTCAATGTCGCCGACGGCAAGAAACGCGGGGAGTGTGCAGTTGCAGTTTCCAAGCGCGACCATGAGACTGCTCAGGATCACATATGCATCTTCCTCCCGAATGCCTACGGCCGTCTCCATCGTGATCGTCTCTTCCGTGTCGTTGTACGCCAAGAGGTGGTATCGGTAGAGCACAATGTACGTGTCACAACCAAAGAACCGATGCATCGTTTCCGGCGGCGATGTCAAGTCGAGGCGGTTGTCGGCCACGTCAAGCAACGTCGGTGTAAAGTGCGCAGTCTTGTCGGTGTGCTTCATGGGCGGCGGCGGGAACACTTCATCTTCGCGGTGGAGTCGTACGAGATAGTGTCCGTGGTGGAATGCGAGGACTTTGAATTTGTCTCTTGTGATCGCATCGGGGAGCGTCCCAAGATCACCCAGCCCCCATTGGAGAAATGTGTCTTCAAGCGCCGAGATGAATCGTTCCCAGTCCGTCTCGTTCGTGTAGTCCACGAATCGACTGCTTGGGTCCTCTTCCACGTCCATCGTCGTTGTCGGCGGCGCGGACTTCTCGAAATTGATCTTCTCCAAACTTCGATTGGGCTTCGAATTCGAAGTTCTCGACAGATTCGAACCAAGACACAAAAAAGGTCGCGCACTTTCTCTTTCATTTTTCAAGTTACGTTTCAAAGATCTCTTCCAGCAAGACGTGGAGGTTGATGTTGCCAAGATGGCCCTAGAGAGAGGTAAGTCGATGCCGCCGCCGCGACACGGCAGGAGAAACGTACCGACTTGAATTGCTTCACAGCATGCAGGAAGAGCACGATCGCTTGGAAGACATTGGTCTTCCCGGGGACAATCTCCCACACCGTGCCGTTCGCGATGACTTTGAAATTCGGCGGCATGCTTTGGCTGCAAAAGATGAGAAACATGCCACGAATGCTCGCCGACTTGGTCGGCGGAGACGGCGCGTAGTGCGCCCGACGGAAGGGTCGATCGGTGTCGCACGTCGCGGGCAGCACGTCGTCCAACATGGCGCAAAAGAGATTCATGATGAGTTCCGCGTCCGACGGAAGCAGCGACTCTTTCGTCCACGGCTTTCCTTTCCACTTGCCGCCGCTGTCCCATCGGTACGGACCCAAGAAGCCGTCTTCGCCGAGCGTTTGGAGCCGTTGGATCGCATACGCCGTGCTGTATTCTTCTTTCACGTCAAAGTACTTCATGAGCTACAGAGACGCACATGCGTCAGTGTGTCGCCAAGAGAACATGTGGTGGTACCGTCTCGTACTCGCGCAACAAATGCACGTTCGGGCGTGTCTTGGACGCAAAGACGGGCTCGGCGCGGCACATATTGAGCAGCATCTTCATGGAGACGTTGCGAAGCGTGCGCGGCGCTTGTTCGCCGGGCACTTGGATCGACAAGACGGGCTGGACGGCCGAGAAATCCACGAGCAGGTCCCGCCGCAGCCCCATCTTCATGAGTTCGTCCATATTTTGTGTCAAGTTGCCCAGGACGTCTTGGAGATGCTGCGCCAAAACATGCCGAAGTGTATCGCACAAGTTGCCCATGTGGCGGGGTTTGAGGCGGCATTCCGCCAGCACCTGATCAACGTTACGAGGCGCAACATGGAAGTCGACGCACCTCGAGCGCTTTGTCCACATGCGGGGCACTGGACAAGGCCGATTCGAGTTCCTTCCGCGCGGGGGGCTTGGCCGTCGGCTTCATCACCGCGTACGTCTGAGCGTACAATCCATTCGGGTTGATCGCTGACGACATTTCCATGCCAAAACCAAAGTTGAGTTTCGCTTCGACGTCGTCGTCCACGGTCGAGGGACGCGGTTGGTACGCGCGGAGTTCTTCGTCCGTCGACACAATTGGCGCCGACAATGCCGCGTGGCGGTGCGACGCCGACGCGGTGCGAGGAATGTCCACGGCCTCGGGCACGACAACTGATTCACACGTCGAATGAGAACAATGATCAGGGGAGATAGACGTACATTTACGCTGACGCAGCCCCTCGGGAAGGGAATCCTTGGCGGGGGTCGTCGTCGAAGGCGCTGCTTCCGCCTGCATGCGCCAACAACCACGATAACGACGATGCCGAGAAAGCGAAAGCAAGGACGCCCCTGCCACTGCAACGCCGACCACTGCTTCACGACTGCGACGTAGAGCGACTTGAGCACGACCAAAGCACTGATCAAGGCAACGGCATAACCTAGTTGTGCCGTGAGAGGTGCCATCGGCACGAGCGAGCGCATACCAGGCAGGACGATGAAGAGCAATCCAAGAGTGGAAGAGCCGAAGTACGGAAGGATCAGAAGAAGCGCCGCCATGAGAACAAACGCGATCGTTCCGCGAGGGGACGAGTACTGCCGCTGGAGACGCGCCAGGTACGCTTCATTCTGCCGCTTGGTCAAGATGTTGAGCCGCGACGGGTTCATCGCGCCGCCGCCAGAGCACCTGGAAATTCACTGGTGCGATTTTGAATCATTATCCGGTATGTCCGGATAAAATTGTGCTCGCAGTTTCACACATGGCGCGCGATGCCCCGAGCACCGGAAGATCGCCTCGGTTCACGTCACCCATTGCTGGGGGAAAGGAATGCAAGTAAAAGCTCCTGGGACATAACCAACGACCCATACAACTCAACAACGTTACATCTCGGCAGCACAAGCGCCATGTTTTCCCTCCAAATCCGCCCCCACGACGGATCGCACCATGTTCTGACAAATTCGAGAGGCACGATGAGAGTGCCCTCGACGACATCTACAGCTCACGGGGATACATGCTTCAACTGGTATGAATGCTTCCATCTCGGTGCGTCTTGGCCGCAGATACCATGCTTGATCGAGAAGACACGTCTTATATTCTTTCGTAGTGTCCTCATAACAAGGTGGGCATTTGCGTCACAAACGCATTCGACTTTGTGATCGCGTCGTCCTTCTGCGAGACGCCGGGCGGGAGTCCCATCCTCGACGTCGGATTGGCCGAGAGTCGCTTGTCGGCTTCGTTCTACACAACCGTGGGCATCCGTCCGTCGCAACTCTCTACCTGGCTCTTCTTTTTCAGTTTCGACGTGAGCTCTTCGTCGGAAATGCCTCGCTCGGCGGCATTCTTCCGCTTCTCTTCCAGCTACCGACCCACGAGCACATCGTCATCCTCCTCGTCGGCTCCCCCATTCGTACCTCCTTTTTTCGGATGATTTCGGCAAAGTGTCGGTTGCTGCTCATCTTGAGAATGTCGCGCGACGGCACCAATACGTCCATGACGCCATCGAGGTCCTCGTCCGGCGCCGCCGACGACGCATCGGACCGCGCGCTGTCTGGCTTTTGCGTCGCGGGTTTCGCCTGCACGCGGATGTTGTTTTTGTGCACGACGGGGTCGCTGTTCCCCGCCGGAGACCACACGGCGTGCTTGGCCTCGTCACCCATCTCGCCGCTGCTGCCGCCACCGCTCATGCGCGCGTGGTCGTCGTCGTCGGCGTCGCCGCCAAAGCTGTTGAAGCCCCCCACGGATCCGTTCTGCTGTCCCACGACTTCGATGACCTTGGCAAATTTGATTTCCGCGACCGCGAGCAAGTCGTTGGCCGAGTCTTTGCCCGTCAAGGCCGCCAGTGCATCGTCGTTGATTTCCAAAATGTCGTCAAACGGCACGAGTCGCTGCACCAAGCTGCTCGCGCCTTGCCGAACGGCCGCGAGGACTCCGTCGAGGCAATCGTAGGCCGCTTTGTTGCCCTTGAGCTGTCCCTTGGCCTGCAAAATGTCGTTTTCGAGCGCCGTGTACACGTCCCTAGTCGTGTGTTGGATCATATGGCACCAACTCTCTGCTGCCTCTACCGGTTGAGCTCGATCCCGCCAATGCCCGAAGCCTTGAGGTCGTTCAATGCCTTGATCGCGCCCTCCTTGGATGCTTTTGCCGCCGCGAGCCGCGCCTCGGCCCGCGCTTTTTCCTTTTCGAGCGACGCGTTGCTCGAATTTTGCGCCGAGAACTTGTCGACCACGTCCTGGAGACAGCTTGCGCCCGTCACTTGCTTGAGTTGGAGAAACACTTGGTCGTGGTCGGCGGCCCGCTGCGAAATCTCCATGTTGGACGCACTCAAGTCGGCGTTCGCCTTGCGCTTGTTGTCAATGTCGCGCAACAGCTTGCGCTCTTCGTCGAGCCCGAGGTCCCCCCGCAACTAGAGAAATTGTTGTTTGCGTTGCTGCTCTCGGTCAAAGGACCAACCTCGGCCGCGAGTTCCGACCGCTGTTTGATTCGCTTGAGTCGCCACTGCTCCATCCGCTCGGCGTTTTTGGCCTTGATTGTGTTTTCCGAGAGCTCTCGCCCCCGGGTTTTGCGCTCGATCGAGATTTGCTGCTGCAAACTAACCAGAAGCACATTGTATCCAACAACACTGCAATCACAAGGTACTCTTGGAGCATTTGAACGGTGCGGCTCTTGCCCGCTTCGAGCTGCCGACAGAGCACCCGGACGTCCTCGGCTTCCCGCGCACTCGCTTCCACGGCCACCGACATGGCGGCGATATGTGAGTCAAACTTGACTTGGTTGGATTGGAGCCGCCGAATCATGTGTTCCAACTGCCTCCGGGCGTGCATCTGCCACCACGAGCGTGCGTCAACGTTGTCGACGTCGTCTGCCTCTACCTTTTCCTCCATCGAGAGCATGCATTCGTCAATCTCGACATTGAGACGCTGGATTTCCTTCGCCCCCGTCGACTCTTGATTGTGGATCTTGTCGAGTTCGAATGTCTCGAGCTGCATCGTCTTGTACTCGTCGAGGAGTTGGTTAAGCTCCTTCTCTTTGGTCAAGGCCACGCGCCTTCGGTCGTTGTACTTGCGCGCGTTCAAGTTGACGCCGTCCTCCAAGATCGACACGTCCTTGTTGCCAGCATTCAGATCGGACTCGGGCACTTCGAGGACGGGCGGGGCCTCGCGCTGCGGCAGCACGATTGGCATGTTGACGCGGCGGACGGCTTCGGCAAGGTCCTACGGCATATCCTGTCAACGTGGTTGCCTGTGGAGCGCGAGTGCCTTTTTCTGAAAGATGCGCTTGGATTTTTGGGTCAAGTCGAACGACGAGAGGTCGAGTGGGAGGAGCCTGCACAAGCCGCATGAGGCAGGAGAGAGCTCGGTCACTACCGTCGTGTGTGTCCATTGCCTTTCTTTTTGTGCCGCTCAGTGCCCTTGGATGGCGTCGACGACCGCTGTAGCAATGTTGAGTGGTACAAGTCGACGTCCTTACCGTCTGGCTCTTGGTGTCGTCGTTGGGCGTGCCGACCTCGGAGAGGTTGGTAAAGCCGCCGCCCATACTCCCCATGGACGACCCCGCCGACGACATGGGCGACCGCGGCTGCTCGGGAATGAACGAAACCGCTGCGACGACACTGAGCGTTACACGGGAGTTTCGTATTTCGTTGCTTCCTGGCTTGGACGACGGTGGTGAGACCAACAAGAAAGGACCCTCGCCATGCGACCCAAGTGAACATGTCGTCACAATCGCACTATATATGGGACTCAAAAGAGTGTGGCCATGGACTCAGAGACCGCCATGTTGTGTGCGACCTTGTAGATATCCACTCGTTATTTGCTCGCAAAGCCTCAGCGCCGATCAACGCCAGAGATCGCCGCGCCTACCGCGTATGCGCTCATCAAGCTCTCAATCATGCACCTCATTGAGGAGCAGCATCGTTGAGGACTTTTATCAAGCAGCACCAGATTCACATATCACGAACCCCAACTCCCTTGCTTATCATCCACTGGAGGGGAAGAAAGAGCGAAATTTGTCGGCACTCTCAAACGACACAAGATATGTGCAAGACTTGTGTCGCTGAGTGGAGCACAAGCTTCGGACCAACCAGCCTCAGGCCCTTTCCTTAGGCACAATGGGCGGACACATATTCGGACTTCAAGATTCACGATTGGCAATCACACACTCAACGTTTCGTGCCTTTTAGATCTCAGCGAACACTCTCGAATGCAAACGGCGTCCATCGCGTTACACACGTCAAAATTCGTACTACTTTGCACATCCATATCACATTTCACCAGGTGACTCTCGTCCGCTCATTTTGCTTGGATAAGTGCTTGGACAGTGCTTGGACAAAGCAAGCGATTCACGCATCTAAACTACGGCTTGCTCAACGGAGTTGTGTGCCGATGCTGTTTGACGCATGTACCATAAATTTACATGCTACGTAATACACCATTTTGATGCAGTGCGGTCGCACGGGACTTCCACGCAACGTGCGACTCATTTGAGTACCTCTCATCGTGAGGTCACGCCTTGCACATCCAAACAGCAATGGTGCTTCGGCTTGAAGCAGCACGAGTCAACTTGTCTTCGTCCCAATCTGTGTCCGCGTGGCGCTCAGACACTTTTCATTTGTCGACGTCTCTCGTCATGCGCGCCACTCTCGTCCTCACCTTTGCCGCCCTCGTCGCCACGGCTCATGGCTACACCGATTGCCCCGCCGGTCAAATCCCCGACCGAGACCAGTATAAAGACAGTCTCACTGGCACGTTCTCCGTCGGCGGTCAGCCGTATGCGACGAAGTGTCCCGAAGGCACGTTTTCTGATGTTGCGGGTGCCAGTACATGCGTGATGTGTCCTCCTGGGCCGTCCGCCTCGAGCGGCAGCACCGCGTGCACACTATGCAATCCGGGTACGTTCAGCACCGGCTTGTTACAGCTGGACGTACTCGGAGGCGGTTGGTGCGACGGATGTTAGCACGTGTGTTCCATGCGCCCCCCGCACCACGTCCAACAGTGGCAGTGCCGCCGGCAGCCTCTGTCCCACGGGCACGTTCCCCTCGGGGGAGGACAGTCAAGCTGCACGAACTGCCCTGCTGGTACAACGTCGAGCGAAGTTGAGGCCACGAGCTTTGCCACGTATCAGGTTTTGTCCCCCAGGGACGTCGTCGTACAACGGTGGCGCGCACTCGACGGGGGGCCAACGGGACTGCATGAGTTGCCACTGCTGGCACTTTCTCCACGGCCACCGGCGCCACTAGCATCGCCGATTGTGGTGAGCCTGGCACGTCCTCGTACTCGGGCTCGACGTCCTGCACATCTTGCTCCAGTGGCTACAATGCCACGGGCGGCCAAGGTCCTGCCCGCTGGCACTGCCTCGACAGAGATTAAAGCCACGAGCCTCGACTCGTGCAAGTTGTGCGACGCTGGCACTGCTGCCACACCAGGCTCGACCAAGTGCAAGCCTTGTACGGATGACGACATTACTGTTGCGACAAGCCATAGGCCAACATTGAATCGACTTTTGGCATGTGCGAGTCGTCTTGTGTGGTTGATACCCGGCCACAAGTGGGCCTCAAGACAAAATAGTGGCGGTCCATGGAACAACATTCGCGCATTCGCATCCGAAAAAGTGTGGAATCGTTCGTGACTTTGTTGCTGCTTGCGGGAAAGAACAGTTGACCGCACTGAGGATTCGGGAAGTGGCCAACGAATGCAGTGGAACAAATTCGTTCCAGACTCGTGGCACATCGATCATCTGTCAGCGCAAGCCTTCAGCCTCTGTCCTTCGCAGCTGTCTTCGGCAGCTTCCTCGGCTTTGCAAACGTCGTGAACCAACACTTCTGTCCACTCGTCTGGCACATCAGTTTGCACAATGTCGAAGATTTTGAGCAATTTGTAAAATATATCATTCGTCACGTCCCGATGTAGGGTTAGGGGACAAGCAAAAGCTGGGGAGAGGCGGAGCCGTGCGACTGTCCTTTTTGGGTCGCTTCTGTGCGAAGCTTGGACGACACGATGATTCACTTTTGATTTTGCCGTCCACCATGCGCTTCCCCACGACCGTTCTTGCTCTTGTCGCTGCCACCGCCTTTGGCTACACCAAGTGCCCTCCCGGCGAAGTCCCATCGGGGGATTCCTGCCAGGCGAGTCCCGCCGGCACGTTCTCTGTCGGTGGCCTTCCCTACGCGACCAACTGCCCTGCTGGTACATCGTCTGCCGCCACGGGCGCCTCCGATCCCTCCACGTGCACGCCATGCGACCCTGGCACCTACTCGAGCAGCGGCAGCGTCTCCTGCACGGCTTGTGGCGCGGGCACGTTCAGCTATGGCGGCCAATCCAGCTGCACCAACTGCCCCGCCGGCACGTCGTCGTCGGCGACGGGCGCCACGTCCTCCGACACGTGCGGTGCGTGCGACCCGGGGACGTACTCGACGAGTGGCGCCGCGACGTGCACCCAATGTTCTGCTGGCACGTACTCGCCCGGTGGTCAAAGCTCGTGTGTCAACTGTGCGGCTGGCACGTTCTCGACTGCGACCGGCGCGGCTTCCGCCGACACATGCACGCCCTGCGACGCGGGCTCGTATTCGTCCTCGGGCAGTTCGTCGTGCACGCAATGCAGCAGCGGCACGTTTTCCATGGGCGGCGCCAGCTCGTGCGCCTATTGTCCCTCGGGCACGTCCTCGTCCGAAGTGGGCGCGTCGAGCTTTGCCGCGTGCCAAAACTGCGACCCCGGCACCTATGCGTATTCAGGCAGCGCCACGTGCACGCAATGCGCGGCGGGGACGTACTCGACTGGCGGTCAAAATAGCTGCACCAACTGCCCATCGGGGACGTCGTCGAGCGTCGCGGGGGCCACCAACCTCTCGGCCTGCGCCCTCTGTGACCCCGGCACGTACTCGTTTTCAGGCAGTGCCACGTGCACCCCGTGCGCGGCGGGGACGTACTCGACCGGCGGCCAAAACAGCTGCACAAACTGCCCCTCGGGCACGTCGTCGCAAGATACTCAAGCTACGAGTATCGCCGCGTGCAACTATTGCGCTGCTGGCACGTATGCGTTCTCGGGCTCGTCCACGTGCACTCCGTGCAGCAACGGGCAAATCTCTGGCCCAGGACAGTCGCAGTGCTACAACAACTAGAGAAGACTAGGTTATAGATTGATAGTAATAACCCGTGTCTTTGAAATTGAACGGCGGGTCTAGCGACTCGGTGGGCTCCCCCGAGTGCCCCCCCTCCAACGTCGCAGACAAAGATGGTGAAGGTGGCATTTCATACATGTGAATTCTGTCGAGACAGCTCACCATCTCTCACCCTCTCGCCCCTCCACACCAAGACGTTGCTCCATGATGGGTTGCTTCGATGTATGGTGTCCGTGCGGTCAAAAAGTCTCTGTTGGCTGACCTCCTACAATCGAATTATTGAATCCATAGCGTGGTTGATACAACTTGCGTCTGCATGTGGATGGAGGAATTTACAGAGGCACATTTGAATGAGTTGTAACCTTGGCTAGCGGTTCACACCATTGGCTCGTACTCGCGAGTACTTGTAATGAAGCTGCGCATCGACGCAAGCACGGCCGGTGAATCAAGCTCAGCGCCATGTTTCAGCTAAAAAGTTGCCAGTGCATGAGAACAACCTCGTGCTGTTCGAGGCGCAGCCCCCCACGACTGCGTCTGCATCGTCCCGAAGTGTTGACCCAGTGAAAATACAAAGTCAGTGTTCGCATATTCATAGATTGGAGCAGAATCGATTGCAACAACCGCTCGGAATACACTGTAGGAATACAATTCTTTGTGGTCGGGAACGGTCAAGGGTTGTGGTCCACCAGTCTACGACCTGTTTGTTGTGAGCCTTTCGTACTGAGGACGCTGGGGCATGTGAAACTATCGTACCCAGGTGAATGGTCGCCATGCACCACCATAAAGCCTCGATCATATCAAGTTGACAATGGTTCTCGATGTTGTCACAACCCCACATTCGATCGTCGGTGTGCACTTTGACGATCGCAGAATTGACACGGCGATGAGGTCGCTTCGTCATTTGCATGCTAGCATTTACTTCGTGATGCTCTATCAGTATAGGAATAAACTCGACAGAACGATCTACGCCGTTGCGCATCGACTTGTCGAGACATGGTCGTCGTCACCATAGACATGACATGGACATTTGAGACAAGTGAATTTTATACCTTTCATTTCCAACATTCGAACCAGCTGTGCTCAATCTTGCACTCAAGCGGTAATGTTGCGACATGTGATCGTCACTGTGAAGGAAATTGTTCAAAGTCTCCCATCGGAGTGCAACCAAGGTGACTCGCATGACGGTTATCAACGGACGTTCAAGTCGCCGCGGCACCACAAGAACTCGCGCGCGCTGCCTTGACGCAGATGCCACTCTCCTTGTCGTGGACCGAGACTTGAATCCATTGACGGCTTGGATATAAATGTGCTGGCAGCCCCACAAGGGACCTGCTGTTGGCTCACGAGTGGCAGAGTGTCGTCGGTCGAGACTTCGACCCACGGCGCCATCGCACGACGAGACCAAAAGGGTTCTCGGTCGATGCTTCGACGTACGGCACCGCGGCGCGACGACGTGCCTTCTCAAGTTCACGTGTACAATTACATAGTGACGAGGGCATCCGTTGGGTCTTGACCATCGCGTTTCTACCGGCACGATCAGCCATGCGTTTTCAACCACAGAAACATTCCTGCGATCCATGTTCAATGAAGATGGACAGCGTACGCTTCAACTCGGCGGCGAGCGCGCGTCATGCATCGATTTGGCGCGCGTTCTCAATGATTCGTGTTCTGATCGGCCGAATGTAGTATATCCTTGAAGGTCACACGCGTTGCTCAGTTTTACGAATCAGCTCAGTCTTCGGTCAGTCTGACCCTTTGGCGGCCCTTTGGCACCACACGAAAGGGAAGCATTCCAACATCTTCTCACTGCATGAGGCAGAGAGCCGCCTTCCCTTCTATGGCTTTGCGCACCCGCGGCCACGCGGCTGTTGCGGTGCTATGGGTCGCTGTTGCGATCCAACGTCTCGCGTGGCACGTGGACTGGATGCAATCGTTGGTCCAACATGTTTAAAATGCATTTTAAACGTTATCTCTCGTATTTAAAACGATTTAAACGTGGGGAAACCTTTGTCTTGTCCCGCACCACCCCTTTTTGGCGCTGTCGCATCGTCGATCGGCCTTGACGGTGGGTCGTCGTCGCACCTGTTGGTCCCATCGTCCTCCACTTCTTTCTGCATGTTCCCTTCCTTTACCCAAAGGCAGGACTGCATGAAAGATCCATCAACGTCAAGCCAACATGTCATCGCCAAAAGCATCACGGCGCACGACCACAAGCTTTTTTGTGTGGTTCTTTGGGCGAGAGTACCACTTCCAAAGAAAGCGGGACCCACTTTTGTCACGTGTGGGATACGAACACAAGGCCGAATGTTCTTTTTGAAAGTTGAAGGCCAGCGTTGACGCATGCCACGCCAGTCACGTACGTACTCGTCCATGGACGTACGTTCAACATGCAAGTCAAATAACACTGGACTCGTACGTTCAAAAGAGTATACGTACGAATGGACAAGACGCACGCTCATTGGCTATCCCAACGCTCGGCTACGTCGCCGGCTGTCCAGGGATCGGCGCAGCCATCCCACCTTCGAGGCACGGCAAGAGAGCAGCACTCCACTCCAGCTTCCATCAACTCGGTCGAGGATGGAGATGACACATTTCAATTCACACGCTCAAGCTGCCATGATGAAGCACGAGCCACTCATGATGATGCCCATGCACAGCGGCGCCAGCACCACCGCCGTCCGCGGCGTCACGACCAACCTCCATCACATGCATCTCTCGATGAATATGCCTATGCAGTCACTCCTCCGAAGTGCATCCACGGCTTCGTCCACCGCGTCGTCGACGACCATCAACACGTCCCATCATGCTCCCAAAGCACGCGCCAAGGCGTCACCTTCGCCGTCGCCGCCGAAAGGCACCAAGGACATGTCCAAAAAAGTCAAAGTCTCACGCGAGCGCCAACTCAAGATCAACGCCGCGAGTCGCAAGTGCCGGCGCAAGCAAAAGGTCGAACTCGAATTCCTCCGTACCCATGTCGTCGACCTGCGGAAAGCCATGCACGACCATGCCAAGGCGTGTCCGTTCATGGACACATCGCTCTTGGACGCGACGGACGCTCAGATGGAAGAACTCACGAGTGTGGGGCGCGCCACCGCCAAGGACGACAACAGTTCGTCCGACGAAGAAGGACATGGCGGCTCAACCCTCACGCCGCGGCCGTTCCAATCCTCGCCTCTTCCACCGACCGCACTGTCCCTCTCGCCGCCGCCGCCGCCACAACAGCGCGTCGAATTTGCCGATGGCAAGACCAAAGACGAGCTGCTCACGATTGGCACGTTCTTGCGCATGAACCTCAACTTGGAGAGCAAATCATTCAGCCCTGACTCGATCTCGTCGCTCCCGATCCACTTGGACGGGTGGCGCATCCGCCTGAGCATCACCGAGTCCAACTACGCGTTTCACAACCACAAGTTCTTTCCATGTGCGGCGCAAGACTTGTTTGACTTTTGCTGGGAGACGTCGCTCAGTGAAACGTTTCCGAGCTTGCACAGCTCCGAGTACTTTAAAGTCGCGCGCCTCAACGAAGACATGGCGTACGTCTCGAGCCGCACGATCGGCCAGTGGAGCCTCCTCGTCCACGGCGTCCCCAACGTGAGCTACAACAGTATCCTCACGCGAATGGCCGACGGCCAGCGCCTCTTTGTGTGCCAGCAGAGCGTCCTCGGTCCCAACGACTTTGCCGACCCGACGACTGAGCCCTGGCTCTTCAAGAAATGGGTCGTTTTCCAGCCATACGTGTGCAATGGCGTGGCCGGCACGATCGTCGAGTCGTATCGGTGCGCAAGCTACGCGTCCGGCCGGCGTCTCTACTCGGAAACAAACACGTACGACAGCTTTTGCGAACACATTATCCGCCGGTATGCCGAGTCAAACCTGGTGCTCGATCGCATGCTCGCGCAGGATGGTCGGTTCGCGCACATCACGTGCAACGAACACAACCTCTTTCAGTTTGAAACGATGGGCGAGCGTATGGTCAAGGACTTTTTGCTCTTTTAATTTAATACTAGTCATGGACTCGATCAATCGCGTCCTCATGTGAGATGATAGGCGGACGAGGGGAACCAGCACGCAAATGCAACTGAGGTCATATTGGCAGCATCATTCGAAGGGGTGTCCAGTGAGTTGAAGCCAACACAGCCGATGATGGGCAATGCAACTGAAGGCCATTGGAATCATCGTGGCGCCCAAGTGCCATTTGGACAGTGGTCGCTACGCAAATGATGCGTCCGGGGGTCCTGTCCACAACCGTCATCGTATGGACATTTCACATGAGTGAGTGACTTTGCACAACAGTAAAGCTCAGAATAACTAACCAAGCAATTTCAGCTCTGGTGGTGATACATTTAAAGACGGCGGTAAGTTATTTTGAAACTATTCCGGATAAAATACGGTAATAAAATTACATATAAATATACAATATTTTACACTTGATGTATGTATGGCAACGAATTATAATTGTATTTCGCAGAGAGCACATTTTGATTCTGAGTGGTGTTTGAAATTATGGGCCAATGAGAGACGAGTATTTGCCATGTCAAAAGAGGGTATCATTCCGACTCATTTCATGTCGGGCACGAATCAAAATCGAGACGATGTGAAAGGGACAAACACCAGGAGCATTCGATGCGACCAAGCATTGGCGACGTGCGCAGTGAACGTCGACAACAAACACGGGATGATGGCTGACGCGCCGACATGGATGGAGACGGCGATGGAATGACGGTGAGAGCTGCAGCAGGGAACGACAAGAAGTCCTGGGCCACTGTCGTTGATGGTGTGCGATGGAGTGTGTTGACTGCCGCAGCTTCAAGATGGGTAAATCAACGTCGTAGTGTGTATGGCGACGCTCGGATTCTTCGTCTCCTGTTCTTGACGGTGTGACTGACTCTTGATGTCCGCCATGGCGGGCTCTGAAAGAGAAAAGCCAGCTGCCCTGTGATTGGCTGAATTCCTTGTTGTTTCGGAACGAGCTTTACGACAAATTTGGCCCAAAAGCAAAAGCACTATACTCCCAGTGAGTTATTGGTCTCTGGTGAGTAGTTTTGAGTGGTTAGTTATTCTGAGCTTTACAGTACCGTAATTTTATGTCAAGTTCACCCCACAAGTGAACACGGCACTGCGATTGGCCAACGGCAACGCTTGCGCCAAAGGATCTCATGAGCGCGCGGCCGAGCACTCGTTCACCGCCGATCGTGTACGTCCTGGACAGCGACGACGACGACGTCCGAGAGCGGGTGACACCATCGCCGTCGACCAAGCGACCCGCGGCAACTCGCGCAAAGCCCCCCGCAGCAAAGAAGCCCAAGGCGGGCAAGCCGCATGTGCTTCTGTGGTTCCACACAACGGGCAAAAGAAATCGTGGCCGTCGCTTAAAGTGATGGGTGTCTTCAGCTCGAAGGAAGCGGCCGAGGCGGAGAAGGAGGCGCTGATGGAGCAGTACGAGCCGTGTGGATATGGAGTCGGCGAGAGCGTGCACGACGCGAAATCGATTTGGTCATCAAGCCCTGCGACTTGTTTCTCGACGCGTGATGTCAAAATATCTGTCTCGAGTTGGACCTTACGTGTGAGCACGATTCCCTGTGTGCAATGATGCGAGTTTGCGTCCCATGGTCGAGGCCATAAAGCATCCACTACATATTCGGCAATGAACATCGTGCTCAACGAATATGACCTTTTGAGTGTGTGAGGCAGCCACCGATGCTCAGGACGACGTTTGGCTGCGCGGATGGTCGAAACGGCGGCAGTTGCGCGGACGCGGGGATTTGGTTGAATGGCGCCAGCGCTGGCGCTTCTAATGGGCGCCGTCGCTCAGGCCAAATGGATCTATTCTGTCGCTGCGGTTGCAAGACGACGGCGCGATGCATGTACTCCTCCTTAGTGCACGAAGATGGATCCGTTTCGATACTTCTGCGTCATCTCCGGCTATGTAGCTCGCCCAGCGAGTCATTATGCCCGTTGCCTCGCGGCTCATGAACTTGACCGCCCCGTCACCCGCTTCTTGGCGTTTAAGGGGGATAAACATCGGCAAAGAGAACGGCGACGCCATCTCCATCAACTTGGACATTCCGCAGCGCAGGACTCGACATTCAAAGAATATTGGACCTGCCTTGAGGTTTCCAATTTGCACTTCGCACAAGGCTGGCTCGACGTCTTTGCAACGTCACCTCGGATACACCTGCATCCCGTCATCTTTATGTACGGTGAGGCCGACTGTGGTAGCTGAATAGGTTGCCACGCGCGAGTTATGATAGATGATCGTAACAGTGGTACTGTGGTCCAGAATACCTCTGCAATGAGGCAGCCACTCGTGCCCAAGGTTGTCATTTAGAGGGTTGGCGTGGAAATGCTCAATCCGCGGCAGGTTGCTTCAACGCGACTCGTACTCATGCGCGTCACGTCCCCTGGAGTTTCTAGGTGTCGCCAACGTGGTCAAAGCGCATGTTCCATGGACGTTCAAAAGCACGCGAACACCGGCGGCGAGGATCTCGGGCTCGAGCAACGCGACCGACTTGCCCGCGTCGAAGGCAAATGCCATCCCAACGGTTGCGTTGTTCCATGCATAGGGTTTGTGCACGCCGAGCATCGCTTGGACATGCGATTGGTTGAGGTAGACGCCTGTCTTGGCCATGCCATAGTCGTTGCATGTGGGGTCGCAGATTTCCCGGACGTCGTACGGGTTGCGCGTCGGATTCGTCACGAGTGGCGTCAAGATCTTGTCGCTCCACATGATCAACGCCTCGAGGCATGCGTGGGTCTCGTTGGCCGATTGGCATGCTTGCAGGAGGTGGCCTACGACCGCAGCCCTAGAATGAGAGTAAGTTCAGATTGTGTCGATGGTTGCAGAAGCAATCCTGTGTGACTCTGGATAAACCCCCTAAAACACTCATACCCGTGACTCGGGACTTACGAAAAATTGAACTCGTTTTCGTGGAGGGCAGAAAAATAATGTTGCAATTCATGCAAAGACCACGTGCCATTTATCCGCGCCCGATCTGTGACTCTGGTCGCGTGGCCACTCATTTTGTTTTGCACTGAAAGCCACATGCCAATAGCCCTTTCCCCACAGCACCGTTGACACAGCGTGGTCAGACATGCTAGTCTCCGAGGTTACATCATGAGTCCGTCGCAAGTGCCCGTGGCGGAAGGGGTACACTATTGCTGCGACCTTGCTTGTCTTATCGTGACCCACCGATTCCAGCAAGAACCCATTCGCCAGCGATTTGCATACATCAATCGCGAGGGGGGTTGCTGGGTGTTCACAGCAAGCGAGCGGCTTGATACTCAACTCGTTTTCACCGTTTCAAACTGGAAATCGCAGTGGATCGACGATGCAACGTCGATGGCATCGCCATGTTTGGTCCACACATCGCACACTCCAGAGTACAATTTATGCGACACAAATCGCGTGGACATTGCAGCAAGCGCGCGCGCGATGCTGCTGCGTCCACGCGGAGTGCGAGAATGCGCCCCAAGCTGATAGAGGCGCTGTACAATACTAGAACTCTCGAGTAATCACGACCAATGTCATGAACTCGTGGGTACTCGTGGAGTATTAGTACTCCGGAGTACTTACAAGTGTGAACAACAACTGAAGGTTTAGACGCTGAAATAGGTCTTTTTCAAATAGATCGGAATGGGCTACTGGTCCGAGCTTGTTTTACCAACAATATTTCGAAGAATGTGCCCTGGGGATGTTTGTGTGGGGTTGTGATGGGGTTTGGGGGGGTTGGGGGCTTGAGGGGTTTCTGCTTCCATCCTCCACCCAAATCACTCCTCCTCCCGTGGTCTTAAACCTATTTAACCTAATATTTGCGCATATTGATTGGGTGTGAAAGAAACATCTATATCCAATCAGCACTGTCGCTGGACCCAACACTTCTGAGCAATTACAGTTTGAACTTGGTGACCGAACGACATTGCACAGACAACTTCACCAAATGAAATAAATTTGACTTGCAGTATCGTACGAGTGATGTGATGCACGCGGGTGTCTGCAGTGTCGCTTGAACATCATATGCCCCTGACACGCCACACGTCTCAACCTAGGGGACATTCTTTCCGTCGTTGGGCGGGCACTCCCATCCATGTTTCGAGCAGAGCCCCATTGCTCATTTTACAATTCGCTTTGTCCTCCAACAACATGCGCGTTGCCTTCCTCGCCTCCGCTCTCGCCGCATCTGCTGCCGCCGCTGATCTCCAAGTCGACTGGGCCGACTGCCCCGTGTTCACCCCCCGGGACGTCAAGACGCCACCAGCCCTAGTGTCCAATGCGACGGCCCAATGCGCCTTTGTCAAGATGCCGCTTTGCCACACGGGCGTGTGCAAGAGCACCAAGGACATCACGGTCTTTGTCAAGCGCGTCGTTGCCACCAACGCCAATACGACCAAGACCCCCAAGGCCCTCTGGGTCATGCAGGGTGGCCCCGGCGCAGCCTCCGACTCGTGTACGTCTCGTCACTCTCCTCACCATGGCATCTCATTGGAATCTCTCTAGTGGATGGCATGATCGACAATCTCCACACAGCCTTTGGCGACAGCGTGAGCATCTACACGATGGACCACCGTGGCGTCGGGCGCAGCTCGCACCTCAACTGCAGCAACACGCCCTACGACCCCAAGACGACGGTCGCATGCTTGAAGACGATCAAAGCCACGTATGGTGACGAAGCACCCGCGGGTTTCTCCGTTACAAGTGCCGCGTCGGACCTCAAGGCCTTCCTCGAGAGCCCGCTCTTTGCCAACACGGATGTGTTCATGTACGGCGTCAGCTACGGCACGTACTTGACCGAGCGTCTCATGCACTTGGCACCCAAGCAAGTCAAGGGCTACATCTTGGATGGGATCCAGTCGGAGCAGTTTTACACGACCAAGGACGCACCGTACTACTCCAACTGGGACCGCGATGTCGGCGATGTTGTCGACGTTTTCTTCAAGTACTGCGACAAGGACACGTTCTGTGCCAGCAAAATCGGTCCCAACTCGAAGCAGTTTACGCAAAAGATGCTCGCGGCGCTCGACAGCAAGGCCTCGCCGTGCTCGGACATCATGTACGCGGCCGCCAAGGTCCAAGGCGTCGACAAGCCGTCGGTGGTGCTTGGCCCCATGCTGAACGGCATTTGGATCGCCAAACAAGCGCCAGCGCTCGTCCCCGCTCTCATTTACCGCTTGAATCGCTGCAACAAGGATGACCTGGCGGTCCTCACGGCCATGTCTCAATCGGCGGACAAAGGCGCGGCCAAGTTCGCGTCCATCGACAAGGGCACGGTTGACTCGTTGCTCGCCGAGGCGGCGGCCTCCTCCGACGTGCTCAAGAACAACATCGTCTTTTCGGAAATTTGGGAAATCCCGTCGCCTAGCTTGGAAAAAATAACCAAGTGGCACACCGACGCGATCATGGGCATCATGGGTCCCGTCGCCGCCGCGCAAGAACTGTCCGAGTATTGCATCTACCGCGGCAACGACGACGCCGTCGCATGCAAGAACGCGACCAAGTACGACGTCGACTTCAAGTACGCGCGCGACGCCAACTGGAACCACACGGCTACGATCCCCGCCGGCGCGAGTGTCCTCCTCCTCAACGGGATGCTCGACACGCAGACTGTCATCAAGTACGCGCGCGACGAGTTCGAAACGATGAACGGTACCAAGAAGCTCCTGCTCGAGTTCCCCTACGGCGTCCATGGCCTCGTGGGTCAAACGCCCGTGAACGGCACGACTGCCTTCGACTGTGCCATCTCCATCGTCGCGACTTTTGTCCAGTCGGCCGACCTTGGCAAAATCGACTCGTCCTGCATCCAAAAGCTCGACAAGGTTGACTTTAGCCGCTCGCCCATCGACGTCGCCATGGAGATCTTCAAGACCACCGACGTGTACGGAGCCACGGCGGCGGCATCGTCGTTGCCCGGGGCGAACATGACGACGGCCAAACCGATGGTCAAATCGACGGCTGCGGCAGGACTCACGATCGGCTTTACCGCGTCGGCCGCCGCCGTCGTCGTCGCTGCCATCTGGGCGTGAGATTTTGTATAACACCCCACGAATACATGTAAGCCTAACGGAGATGTTGGACGTGGAAGGTGTATTGGTTCGACCTTCATATTGTTCGAGCTCCTTCCACTGAGGAACGAGCTATGGGGAAGCAAATCTTGCAGTTTGCAAAGGGGTCGCCCGATGCCGTTGTCGGGTGACGAGTAGTCGACCGTTTGGATGGCCACGATGGTCAATGTCACGAAATCATTTCCACGAGGGCGTGTTCGTCCCCGTGCGATCAACGAGTCGTCATAACCTGCATCCAAATGGTTTCAGCGGTGCGGCGTTCCGACAGCACCAACACACCCACAAGTCTACCAAAGTGCCTGAGGGTTGGGAGCCGCCAACTTGGGACCCTTCATTTAGATCGTGGAGACGTTGACACATTGCAAGTCGGATTTCGTCGTACGAAGAGTACACACGTGAAACAGACACGCGTAACCGAGCTGGAAACTGCACGGTTGGGTCAACAGTGAGTCATGACGGGCGACAAGGACGATGCTTCTCCGAAGCGACCGATGTCTCAGAAGCCGTGTAGAAGCGACGAAACGTCCATCAGCGAACGACCTGTGGAGTGAAAACCGAAAGAGTTGACTTGTTCGTGACACAAAACGACAACCTTTTGAGATGGATGCCTTCTTTTTATCTCAATTCGTCTGAGTCTCGTCGTGAGATTACTCGTATATGTATTTGACCAGCAACCACCCCAGTGATGTTGCAATCGAAGTCGTTTCTCAATGACAAGCAAATATGAATTTGATACATGCATCACGCCATGCGCACCCACACACGATATTGAAGTAACAAGTCTCGACTTCATCATCAAATGGAATGGTTGACTTGGGTTGAGACAGGGAATGACCACGTCGACTGCAGCATCTCGAAGAATCACTTCAGTCCACGAGGTGGTGGAAATCCAGTTTCTGCATACTTGATTTATTTGAGCCAATCACGACAATACCTTCGAAATCCGATACACAGCATATTCGGATAAAATATGACCCAAATTGATGCAAAATGATTGGCCATATTATTGGCGAAATTCGTAGTTGACCAGCCAATTAGAAATTACTACTTTGGATTTACTTCGAATTCCTTGTGTCGTGAACAAATATCAAGAAGACTTGCTTGCTGGTTGGATGTTGATGAATTCGATCTTGCTCACGGGGTGAGCTAACGATAAATGGAAGCTGGTGAATTGAGTTGGATTATACTGTTTTTAAGTACACCCGTCCTAGGGCCGTATACAAGTACCAAGTTGTGGTCCCGCTACGCCTATTTTGACGCACCAGCTGGATCTGGGGCGGTTGGCAATCTTCGCATATTTGTCGTGCTGACGCTTCATACTCGATAAATGGAAGCTGGAGAGTGGACATGAACCAAGGAGGCCAATGCTCCTGTCATCAGTTGGTGGATTTCAAGCAGGATGTCGAAACCAATCATACTCAGTATTTGAGCAATACAGAAACGTTAATTTATTGCTCAAGGACAGAGTTCCACGAAAGCCGACAAATGCAATGTCGAGTTGCACACACTTGAAGTCCCAAAAAGGACAACTTACGAGATGACGTTGGCCACGGCTCAATTCGAGAGAGACGTTTGATGTGTATCGCACCCTTTCCTGGGCCTTTTCATGTTTCTGCTCGATCAAGAGTCTCCTCGGTGTTGCGTGTGCGAGAGACACCGAACCGAAGCCCAAGTCGTGAGTACATCTTCGCCCTCTTGTACAATGCAATGCCCGAGGCTCGTGGTAATTCCATGTGAGCCCAACGACCAACCTGATCGCACATGTTGGTACAGCGAATACATATATTACATGGGGACAACCAGCTCGTCACGCAACATTTGTCGGTCGCGGCCGCCGCGTGACGGTCGCCTTCTTGTCGGCAATGATGCGCGCGACGACCAAATTGCCCCACAAATTCAGGACCGTCGAGATCGGGTCCACAATGCACTCGGCGATGAGCATAAAACTGAACGCGTACGGCATGATCTCTAGGTTTGTAAGGTGGTGGAACACACTCATGACGACGGCGAGGCCGCCCGTGCGGACGGGGGAGACGGCCATAGACGCGACGAGCGCGTTGGCGCAGATCATCGCTTCCTTCCCGGGCGAGAAGAACTCGAGCAGGCCGCCGTTGCGGAACGTAAAGACGAGCGCCATGACAATGTACGCGCCGCCTCCATTCTTGTTGATGCCCGTGCCAATCGAGCCAGCAAAGCGTGAGATGTTGCGGTCGCAGTCGGTGCTGTCCATGAGTCGGATCGCCACGGGAAGCGACTTGCTCGACGACGTACAGGAAAAGCTGTAGAGGAGTGCGTCCTTGACGAGCCAGAGGTACTTGTACGGATTCGTGCCCGTGAACGCAAAGAGGAGAAAGGGGAGGACGAGAAACATGTGGAGCGCGCCGGCGCCGCCGAACGCAAGCACAAAGTAGACAAGTTTGGGGAAGTTGGCTCTGGCGTCGATGATGCGCGTGATGAGTGGCCCCGCCACAAGCGGGATGATGGCCACGGGTGTGACGGTCACGATGAAGGAAAGCATGGTCTTGAAGATCGCATGGAGCTCGCGCATGACTTGGATGGGATCGATCGACGTCGGCGACTTGTGGCCCTTGGTCTTCTTGGACGCGAGCGACGCGGCATTGCCAAGTGCGACCGCGAGGAGGACAAGGCCCACGACGTTGTTGGTGGAGAAGATGTCAATCAAGTTGCTGGGCGCGAGCTTGAAGATCGCGTTTAGCGTTTCCGCCCTCTTGCTCTCGAAGCGCGCGACGTCCAACACCGAGTGTTTCGTTGCGAGGACCTTGCGTCGGTCGGCCACGTGAAAGAGGCGATGGTCGGGGGCCCAGTGCATGTACTTGGTGAGGCCAAATGTCTTTTCCGACGGGACGCACACGAGTTGATTGGTCGTGTTGTCGACCGTCAAGACAGTCGGGGACGCCGATGACGACGTGGATGTGCTGGGGCACTCGAATGCGTCGTACGTGGTCAGGTTGAATGACGCGACTTGTTCGACGTACGTGACGCCGTTGAGGCGGTCGCCGAGCACGAAGCGGGTCCAAACGAGTGCTTGCGTGACGGCCAACACTGTGGTCAAGAGCGTTAGGCCCACGAGTTTCCACCGGACTTTGAACATGCGCTTGGACGTGACCATGTCGGCAATGCTGAGCGATACGTTGAAGAACGCAAGCGGGAGCGTCACAAACATGAGTGCGCGAAAGTAGAGCTGGCCCATTTGATGGACAAAGTCCCCCACGCGGTAGAGGTCATCAGCTTCAAAACCTTGACTTTCGAGCACCGCGGTCACGCCTTCGCCGACGACGACGCCGAGGATCGTGCCCACAAGCGTCCCCGGCGCGCCTAAGTACCAGTTGAGAACCTTCTCGGAGCGTTCGTTGGCCTCGTCGGGGTCGGTCGATGTGGTCGTCTGGTGGGTGTGGCGCGTGCCCAAAGCAGCCACCGTCGGCTGGCTCACCTCGAAATCATCATGGGATTCGCCCTTGGCGCTGTCATAGTCTGAGGGCGGCGCCATGTAAAATTCAAAACTGCTGAGCCAAGAGGGGGACGATGGAGTGTACCACCCCCTCACATCTACTGTTGACGCGTCGATGCTTTCCAAGAGCTTGGTGTGTGTGTGTTGGGGGAAACTCTGGATCAGCTGCGAGACGTCAATCGTTGTCCGACAGCCTAAACGTATATCTAAACTTTCTCACCGTGACAGATGGCCACCCACCACATGGGGCAACTGCACAACAAGAGACAGCAACGACGAAGCAACCCAACACCCGATGTCAGAGTGTCGACCGAAATACTATTTTGAACGTGCTCCAATGTATTGGGTGTATTTTGATTCCCCCTCGGGCTCATTTTTTGTGAAACTCATTCTTACATCTTTCTATTTGTATGGTAGTTGTTTTGATGTACGTGGCACTTGTTACGAGATATTTTGACTGAGCAACACTTTGGTACGGTGAATTATACTGTATAACAACAAAACGACCGCCGCACGCACGGCCACATGGTTTCGATCGCAGCGCAGCACCCACATGACATCCGTTTCGGACCAAAGATCAAGGCTAGCCACGTGGCAGCACCACGTGACTCACAGCATCCAGTCGGCGTGCAATTGAAAGGGAGAACACTTTGAGTGGTAAAGAAGGGGCCACCCAAAACACTTGATCGACGCTGTTCGCAGTTGAGAGACGTGTGCATGTCGAAAATCGAGCGAAAAAATCACCTTGTACCCGTTTCGTCCAAGTTTCGTTGGGTTCATGCTGTCGAGACCATTACGCACGAGTGCTTCTCTTAATGCAGGCGGCGGCTGTAGGTCGCGATAGGACGCGGGAGTCACAGTCAAGTCGCCATCCAGGCGCAACACAAGGTTGCCCCCCTTCCATGCAAGAAAATGTGCGGCAAGTATCCCATGCGTACTAAGTACCACAAGCTAACAAATCGGACCTCTCGAGGCCGGCCAGCTGGTATTTACCTGGCCAGAGAATTTGCCGAATTGTCGTCGTCTCGAGCTGTTCCGTCGGGTTTCTGCGTGTTTGAAATTGGGTGGCGCCACCCAACGCGATTGCGGGGGATGATGTCATGGAGACGTTGACGATGTGTCCCAATCATCCAAATTATTGCGTCCGTTCACGTGACAAGCCTCGAACGACGTATTAAATTTAACGATAAAGCTGTGACGTGGAATCAATCGATTGGCAAAACACCCAGTTTGGTTTTTCGATTCCATTTGAGGTCACTGGACTGCTGCAGTGACTTAGGACTCATGGAACACTAAGCATCGCATGTCCCAATTCCAGTCCGCCATGCGTAGTTTCGATGCAACTGACTTGACACACCACAAAACAGAATCAATCTGGTATGGCCGACCTCGGAGATGCGCACGGCGCTAGCCTAGCCATTGCCTTCAACCACCCTCGTCAACTTTATGGCACCGTAAATTCCAAGGCGAAGGGGGAATCGGAGCCCTGTCCCATGTACTCGTTCGAGACCAAATCTCCTTCGCCCCAGCCGTCCCCGTTCGGTCTCCAGCGCTGTCAAACGTTCTCCGCGGTTGTATGTAGAATCGAAACAATCAAGAGGACTCCGAAGATCTCGGTAGGAATCGAAAGGCGTGCCCATCTATGTTGTCCCTCTGTCTTGTGTGTGGACGCAAGAGAGCTTCCAAAAAGGCCAGTGTACCTTTGTGTGGCACTTGATTCATGTATCCCTAGTTCGACTACTGATCCCTCTGGATAGCTCAAGAATGGCAGCCCCACTCTGCAACTCCAAGGTGCGAGTGGGTTTTTAAACTCATGCCACTGATGAGCTCCGAAAACGACACACAAAGCACACCAGTAATTGGTTCATGTTTGGGTGCAATTGACCTTCAACAGCCAATTTGAGTCAAAATTCAGCAGCATGTCTATTTCAACTGGACCTATGACCGACTTCATTGCGAGTTAAACTCTCAACGAACTTTGTCAGATCTTGTGATGCCAAGGTTTGTGCTTGCGTTTACGGGTGTTTGTTGGGTCCTCCACTCTTGACCTCGAAATATTTCAACACTGCATGTCGCGGCAAACGCTTGGGGAAGGTGCGGCCTTGCAACTCAACAGATCATTCGTAAGTGGAAATTTCTCCGTTTTCGTCCCGCTGCCTGGGACATCCATGGCTTCGTTGAAGCATCCTCCTCGTTCCGCGACGAATCACGTTCGACCTCACCTATCAGTTTCAAGATCGGTTACGTTGTCGGTTTCATATCAGCATCCTGCGTCTGGACATGGACAAACAAATGCGACTTGCAGTGCTTCAACATTACCAGAATAAAAAAGCAAAACGACACAGGACAAAACTCACAGCCCAAGCTTGGCGCCCACACTCTGACACGCTGACAGGAAAGGGCAGGCGATCTGCAATGCAGCTCCCTGGAAACCTGCCCGCCACTTCACATCTCCACAAGATTAACTCGATCGCCAGGTGTCAAAATATCTGCGCTTTGGTTGCCGCCAACAACATCGGTGCTCGGACGGACGACCGTCCGTATCTTGTGAAACCAACTGCGGCGAGGTTGGTGCACAGGTACCTGGCACCGTCGTCAACCTTGCAAGTTTTTTCAACTCAACAGCCACATCAACACCATATATATATTAATGCGTCTTGTTTTACAACAACAGCATATAGCTACCTCCTCGGACAACTCCGTGGATCGTACATACCCTTGACAGTCGGGACGTCGAAGCCTATCTGTCGACCGAAGCGCCGTGACCCACCCAACCGCCCAAGGGGCGGACTACTTGTTCAAATTTATCACCCGACAACCCGTTCCCGATCTATGGGGCATGTGCATTCCAATGACTCCTTCATCACGTAGGATCGGCCCAATACCCCGAAAGTCACAGCGATAAATCGTGTATTACTTGGGTGTTTTACTTACTAAATTTTATGCAGCCAGTCTACGCCTTGGTCCACATGGCGGCGACAACGGCGGACGCGGCGAGGCCGATCGAGAGTCCTGTCGCCGCGGCTGCTGATTTGGCTGGCGCAGATGTCGTCGTGCTCGCCCCGGGCAACGACGCCGTCGTGGCACCGTACACGTCGGTGGTCTTGAACATTTCGGTCGCAACGTCGGCGGGCCAGTGGCTAAAGTCCAGCTTGTCGAGCTTTTGGATGCAGGACGGGTCGATTTTGCCCAGGTCGGCCGACTGGATAAAAGTCGCGACGATCGAAACACCGCAGTCGTAGGCAGCCGTGCCGTTCACGGGCGTTTGACCCACGAGGCCATGGACGCCGTAGGGGAACTCGAGCAGGAGCTTCTTCGTACCGTTCATCGTTTCGTTTTCGTCGCGCGCGTACTTTTGGACAGTCTGCGTGTCGAGCATCCCGTTGAGGAGGAGGACACTCGCGCCGGCGGGGATCGTAGCCGTGTGGTTCCAGTTGGCGTCGCGCGCGTACTTGAAGTCAACGTCGTACTTGGTCGCGTTCTTGCATGCGACGGCGTCGTCGTTGCCGCGGTAGATGCAATACTCGGACAGTTCTTGCGCGGCGGCGACGGGACCCATGATGCCCATGACCGCGTCGGTGTGCCACTTTGTCATCTTTTCCAAGCTAGGCGACGGGATTTCCCAAATTTCCGAAAAGAGGATGTTCTTCTTGAGCACGTCGGCGTTGGCCGCCGCCTCGGCGAGCGACGAGTCGATCGTGTCCTTGTCGATCGACCCAAGCTCACCCGCGACTTCGTCGGCCGGTTGCGACATGGCCGTGAAGAACGCCAGGTCGTCCTTGCTGCAGCGATTCAAGCGGTAGATGAGCGCAGGCACGAGTGCCGGTGCCTTCTTGTTGATCCAAATGTTGTACAACATGGACGCAAGTGCAAGCGACGGCTTGTCGGCGCCTTGGGCCTTGGCGGCCGCGTACATGAAGTCCGAGCACGGCGAGGCCTTGCTGTCGAGTGCCGCGATCATCTTTTGGGTAAACTGCTTCGAGTTGGGACCGATTTTGCTGGCACAGAACGTGTCCTTGTCGCAGTACTTGAAGAAAACGTCGACAACATCGCCGACATCGCGGTCCCAGTTGGAGTAGTACGGCGCGTCCTTGGTCGTGTAAAACTGCTCCGACTGGATCCCATCCAAGATGTAGCCCTTGACTTGCTTGGGTGCCAAGTGCATGAGACGCTCGGTCAAGTACGTGCCGTAGCTGACGCCGTACATGAACACATCCGTGTTGGCAAAGAGCGGGCTCTCGAGGAAGGCCTTGAGGTCCGACGCGGCACTTGTAACGGAGAAGCCCGCGGGTGCTTCGTCACCATACGTGGCTTTGATCGCCTTCAAGCATGCGACCGTCGTCTTGGGGTCGTAGGGCGTGTTGACGCAGTTGAGGGGCGAACTGCGCCCGACGCCACGGTGGTCCATCGTGTAGATGCTCACGCTGTCGCCAAAGGCTGTGTGGAGCTCGTCGATCATGCCATCCACTAGAGAGATTCCAATGAGATGCCATGATGAGGAGAGTGACGAGACGTACACGAGTCGGAGGCTGCGCCGGGGCCACCTTGCATGACCCAGAGGGCCTTGGGGGTCTTGGTCGTATTGGCGTTGGTGGCAACGACGCGCTTGACAAAGACCGTGATGTCCTTGGTGCTCTTGCACACGCCCGTGTGGCAAAGCGGCATCTTGACAAAGGCGCATTGGGCCGTCGCATTGGACACATGGGTTGGTGGCGTCTTGACGTCCCGGGGGGTGAACACGGGGCAGTTGGCCCAGTCGACTTGGAGATCAGCGGCGGCGGCAGACGCGGCGATGGCGGAGGCGAGGAAGGCAACGCGCATGATGGCGAAGAGAGCGAATTGAAAAATGAGCGATGGGATCGATGCCCCAGCTTCGACATCTCGTTCGACGGGAGAGACAATTGCAAGGGGTTGTGACAACAACTGGTGCAAGGGTCTGTGGTGCGTGCGTCATGGCGCAGCTTGATGTTCAAACGCCCAAACGACGCGAGCCAGTCACGACACGACCATCTGTAGCACGTCCGTCTTTTAAGTTTGAGATATATTTTTACATAATATTTACAATAACCTGATGACAAGTATTGAATTGTATTAAAAGAGACATGATATCATAAATTTGGTCGTGGTCATCCTGGTGTGGGTGTCGTGTCTTTCGCACGTGGTTTGGTCGTTAAATATATAGACGCTTCAACGTGCGCGATTGCTGCAATGCTGGCCTGATTTCAAGATTCGCAACCTCTATAGACTGCGCCCAGTGCTGAATTCTAAAGCGATGCCATTGAAGTTGCATCGTCGACGCTCTGCGAAGCCTCCCACTCAACAACTTGTTGTCTCAATTCCCGACTGCTCACACAGCACCCAGAGGTTCGTCGCATCGATTTCCAAGCCTAGATAGAACATTCACCGCAGTGGATGCACTCGTGCTGCACGCGGTTGCGGTCGGTGACGAAGGGATCAGCTCTGCACCCATCGCGGTGATGACGACGACGAGACCACTCAGACTGCAAAAAGCGTGCCTTTCTCATGAGCTGGACTCTTGAAAGGCGGAGTGTCTGGATTTGTTCATCTGGCTGCATTTCGTACCATTTAGCAAACTGTGGCGATAGCACCAACCGCGTCAAGCTGTGGAGCATTCAATTCGAAGGAACGTGGACATTGCTGCACACTATGTCGATGGTCGCAGAACGAGCACTTTGGCGGATTCAATGTCGAAGAGAGCAAAGATGTCAACCAGGGACTTCTCGTTAGGCCGATTTTCTTTTTTAGTTAGTGCGCACTAACTAAATGGAAATTTCGTTTAGGTAGTTAACTAAAACGCACACTGGGCATTCCGCATAAATATCCGGAATCATGATTTGATTGGTTAAAATTGAGCCGCCAGATGTCGCGAAATACATCAATTGTCAATTGTCAGGAGTGTGAGTTCGCTTAGCACTTGTAACCCAGCACTGCAAGGAGCAGCACATCCTCGCATACTGTTGATTAGGTACAAAATACAGACTTTATTGTCGTTTTCGTTTGAATTTCGACTGGTCAGTCGATTGGCTGTTGAATGAACTGGGAAAAATCATCCAGGATTTTCTACAGTTCGATTTGAAATTTGACATGGTAAGAAAAATGAAACATCTCATAACGTGTATTGATTCTCAACTCTTAAATGGAAACCGATTTGACAATACTTTTTTGAAGTAGCTTGAAAACGTTTCAACGCATTTTGGCAACCCACCCATCGACGGAAAACGAAAAATCTGTTGGCGTCGATGATATATTTGAGCCCCTGAACACTCGATTTGCCTCGTATTGTGTTGACTCCAAGTGCGAACGCAATATAAATCTAGCATAAACATTATCCTCATTCAATTAACAGAGTTGGACGTGGCAAACAAAATCGTGTCAAAGGTTGGGTATCTTTGGCAATAAAACGCTGTTGCATCGCTGAATTGGAGTACACATATCGTTTGATAGAGCGTCGGAGCGATGGGGATGCTCTCATCCAATTATAGATTATAACATGATACGTAGGAATATATCTTGCAAAGTACAACCGTCCAGTAGCAACAAAGAAGCTAAACTGTCTGTGCATACCTAGCTAAAGGGCACTAAAACGCCCATTACTCAACTTTTATTTAGTTATTAGTGGTTTTAGTCAGTTAACACATTAAAATGCGTCTTACTCACTTTCAACATACTACAGTACTAGAAGCCCCCATCATTAAATCGCCAACTTTCCACTTGGATTTCTTTTTGGGGTCCACTTTGAACTTCCAATCATCACGCGCTCGATTTAATTTCGGCCAATCAGATGGTCTTATTTAACATTTAAACCAATCAAATGTCCAACACAAAAGAACTCGCACGTTTCATTGGCTGAGAGCATGTTTACGGCTTCCCAGTGTCCAACCACAATCAACAAGAATGCATGTCGTTGCTGGATTGAAGGCAATGACTTGTGATCCTCATTGATCAAAAAGCAAGCACCGATGTCGTCCGCTCCTCTTGAGCTCATCTCGCTGAGTGTCTCACCTTACTCGCTCACGGCTCGTTGGGCACTCAACTACTGCGGTGTCCCCTTCAAGGTCACTCCATATGAACCCATCTTGGGGGAACTAGGGCTTCGTCTGCGCCTCCTATGGCGGGGATATGTCGCATGGAAGGTGACGGTGCCGGTGCTGTTGACGGACAAGTCTGTCCTTCCAAGCACGTTTGACATTGCTCTCTATGCGCACGAAGCCTCGCCCGACCGCCATTTCCTCGACGACGTTGACGCCGTTCGCATGTGGGACACCCGCTACCAACGCATGCTCTCGCGATTTCGGCACTTGCTCATGACCGATGTCCAAGCGCACCCGGACCTCGCGATCGAATATGCGCCGCCTGCGCTGCGCCAGCACGCCCCCTCCGTCGCGTCGGTCTTTGCAAGCGTTGGGGTCAGTGTCTTCAACTGGAAATACTCGGCCGAGTCGGCCGCGACCAACGCCGACGTCGTCCGCGACACGCTCGTGCTCATGCAGAAGACGCTCGCGACGCAGCCCTTCTTGCTCGGGGATCATTTCACGTATGCCGACATGCTCATGGCGGTGGCGATCGACCTCCTCGTACCAGGGCCCCAGAGCACCGTCCAGGGGAAGCGCAAGGACTTGATGCTGGCGCGGGGGCTCGCCGACGGATTCGACGACGTCGTCGCGTGGAAGACGTCGATTTTCGATCGCTACTTCACGGAAACACCCAGCAAGTCGACCGCGCGACACAGCGCCAATGTTGGGTCCATTGGCATCCCTCATGAATGATAATATGTATATGCAATCAAACGCCCGTTTGAAGTAGATCGTTGTCATGGATGCAACATCGCAGTCTTGCAGCTTTGGCCACGAGCTACTCTACCAACAATCCAACACCATGCGACTGCGATTTCACGAGGCAAGTCGAACACACGTGCAGATTTGTCGCTGACGAGCTCGTGGTTGACGGGAACGAGCTTGGTGGTGACTGAAAAGGGCGCGGCATTGGCCGCATGATGTTTGAGTCAAGAGGACAACTGGACCTGCTGTTTGGTCGGTCATTGGCCGAAACGAATCAATTTTTGTTAGTATTTGTCCAATTCTACGAAATTTTGAATCTGCAATCAATGAACGTAACTGTCAAGTTTGGTGTTAAAATAGCGAGGAACGAGCGAGATAATTTGAGCGTGGCGAATATTAATAAAGCACTTTAACAACAATATATTTCAATACGGTTTATGTATATAAAATAGTACTATTAAAATTATATACAATTAAAATGTTGAATACAACAGCTCTGACCACAATTGAAATTTCAACGCGAAGACACTCGCAGCAAACTTGGGGGCGCTTCTCCTCCTGGATGGCGGATGCAACATCAAGCGGAATAGCTCACGAACTCGAAGAGACTTTGGTGCGTTGTGTAAGCGATTCAGATCCCCCAACCGATGTGTGGTTGAGGAGGAGATACGCGCCCCGCAAAAATTGATTCGTTTCGCTCAAGTGGTCAGAAGTCAAGCGAGCCGTGGCCATCGATCCGTGTGCCGCCGTGCGACGTCACCGGAGCCCAGGTCTCTGTCGTCGTCGCATTAATACCCGAATCCAACTCGGTCGACACGACGTACGTCGGGACTGTCGTCCAACGAGGCCAGATGTGCGAGGTGGCCTACCGCTTTGCGTCCATCATGCAACATCTCACTCAACTAATATCATCTCACATCACTTGTACCAAATTACACTACTTGCTATAGCATTGCACTTGGCCAGGACCGGCGACTTGGCCCGCGCCACACGGCGTGCACGTGGGCGAGCCCGAGTACGCGTATGTGCCCGTGGCGCAGAGCGCGCACGACTTCTTGCTCGTCGCTTGTTTTTCCTGGGACGACGTGCCGGAGGGGCAGAGGGTGCACTGGTTCTGGCCACCAGTCGAGTACGTCCCCGCCGCGCATGGCGTGCACGTGGCGCTTCCCGAGTACGAGTAGAGGCCAGGGCGACAGAGGACACAGGCCGAGAGGTTGGTCGCGCCCGCGATGCTGGAGGCCGTCCCCGATGGGCAATTTGTGCAGCTGTTTTGACCGCCGGTCGAGTACAACCCCGCGACGCATTGCGTGCACGAGGAGCTGCCAACGAATGCATACGTACCAGGCGGACAAAATTGGCACGTCGCAAAGCTTGTGGCGCCGACGGCCGACGACGACGTGCCCGACGGGCAGCTGGAGCACGTGCTGGCGCCGCCCGTGGCGTACGTGCCGCTGCCGCATTGGGTGCACGTGGCGCTCCCGGCGAGCGCGTACGAGCCCGCGGCGCACGGCTTGCACATCTCTGGCTTGGACGCGCCCGGGATGGCCGAGAACGTCCCCGCGACGCAGTTGGTGCAGGCGCTTTGACCGCCGGTGGAGAACGAGCCGCTCGCACATTGGGTGCATGTGGAGGAACCAATGAGCGAGTACGACCCTGGGCTGCACGGGACGCACGTTTCCGATGACTTGGCCCCCGTCGCAATAGAGGATGTGCCCGCGGGGCAATTCGTGCACAAGGATGTGGCCCCGTAGCTGTACGTCCCCGCACTGCAGGCGGTGCAAGACGCGCTGCCGGTGAGCGAGTACGTGCCTGGGGCGCAGTCAGTGCACGTGTTGGGGCTTGTCGCGCCAACCGCCGAGGAGAAGGTGCCAGCAGGGCAGTTGGTTGCGTACGGCAGGCCACCGACAGAGAACGTGCCGGCGGGGGCGGCCGCACACGTATCGCCGTATGGGATTTGACCCGCGGGGCAGTTGATGTAGCCAGCGACCGAGGCGGCAAGGGTGAAGAGGACAACACTGGAACGCATCCGAGGCGGTGAATTCAAAAATGACGCTCTTCGCTCAAGCGAAAAAGTCCAGCAACTGATCCTCTGCCTCCCTCTGCCACCTTTTCGACACAACCCAACCCCTTTGAATGTCGTCCTCACAGTGGCGTTGCATGGTTTGCACCACATGATGTACCACATTTTGTATTGGCCTTTGCCTCACATGCAGACCACCAAAGCCGGGAGCTGCTCGCGGGTACAATGTATTCACGGTGGTGGCTGCGTCGTCGTTGACATCCTGCACATCGGCCGAACGCAGACAAGCTCCTGCATTGAATCAAGTGGAACATTTTTGTTCGAGTTTGTTCTCTCGTCTCAAGTCTGCTAAAAACATACACTCTTGAGGTAGTAGACTTGGGGCATTTGTGTATTACCCAAGGAAGCATGCTGCCATTGGCTGAATGCCATATCAATATCACAAACCAGAGCATTGCACACTCGGGGTCAGTTTCCACAACACATAAACACTAAACTGATGAAGTCATCATGTCTGTGGAAACAAAGGATTCGATGGCGATATTTTTCGCCAGCCACTGGGTGTATCCTCCTTGTGGAGAAGCACGCGACGATCCGGCCAGGATGTACGTTTCAAATCCTTTTGGGTCGACGCTCTGCCAACACTTTCAGCCACCGGCTGCTTTGGCGTTTCGAGAGAGCTGCCCCTTGGAATAAACACCAGCCAATGAATGTCGTTGTTGGCTTTCAAGTCACAGTGCAGGGTCAAACGACAGTGTTGATTGGATATAAGTGTTTCTTTTACACCCAATCAATAGCCTCTAAAATGAGGTTAAATAGGTTTAAGATCACGGGAGGAGTGACTGGGGTGGAGGATGGAAGCAGAAATTAGCATCGAATTCACGAAACTAACAAACCCCTCAACACCCCAACCCCCCTAAACCCCATCATAACCCCACACAAGCACCCCCGGGGCACAGTCTTTAAAGTTTTGTTGGTAAAACAAGCTTGGACAAGTAGACAATTTCGATCTATTTGAAAAACCTATTTCAGTGTTTAAACCTACACTGTAGTTCACACTACCAACTTGTCTCGTGACGGATGGACGAGGACCACAATGTCCTAATATTATGGGATCATCATTTGGGCTGTAAAAAGAGCTGGGCGAGTTGGTTGGCAACGTCCACGGCTCTGCCATCGATCGAAATGTACCAGTGGGCATTCCTGAAGCCATTTTTTTGCGGTGGCGAAATGGCACCAACAGTGGCAGCGCTGAGCGCAATTGGGCTGCTCGCTCGGGTCAGAGTGCGGACACTTTCAAATGTTACCCAAGACCTGAAGGACAAGAGTGCCATGACGACAGAACGCGTGCAGGTCAAACGCAGTCCAACTTTCTTTTGCACAAACTTATCGGATGAGCACAATTGGAAGCAGTAAGTGGCAGGTGCAGACACACGTTCGATTACAAGTAGGTGACGTGGTAGCACTTGGCGTCAAGCCCCCCAACGCTCACTGTATGTTGGCGATGCACAACCCCTAACCATACACGGTCGTCAAGAGTCACCATGAGACTGCCGCACAAGTCGGTCGTTTTTGCAGGTGGCGCTGCGTCACTTCCTTTTCCGTCGTGAGCAACACGGCGTTCCCACTCGCCTTTCTTGTCACACGGGCAAACTCGTCCAAGATCTACTCGGTCTCAGCCATCTCGCGTTTCAACTCGCAACATACCTCGGGGTAGAGCCGACTGTTTTTCGAGTGCGAGCCCATGCGCTTGCCAAATGGCATGTCGGTAATCAACGTGTCGACCACGTCTCGGCGCAGAGGCAGGCGGCGGGCGTCCCACTGCACCACGTCCACGAGTACACCCCCGTGCTTGGAAGTGTCCAAATTGACATTGTATGCCGACCGTTCAATCGCCACGGGTGCAATGTCCCCTACATACCCGTCGTTGGCTTGGTGGCACCTATTGTTTTGTACCCTACCCGCCAAACAAAACACTGTACCGCGGTTGTACCGCGCAACCAGTTCAGGGATCGTGCCACAACCGCACATGGGGTCCACGACCACATCCCCCGGCTCCACATGAGCGATACGCATCAAATTGTACGCGATCGTCGGTCGCAACGTCGTCGCCGAGAGCACACGCCCCGTTTCGCTGAACCCATTGCCTAAAGAGAACACATGAGACCGAGTTGACTTGCTGTCCGAGAACGAAGGAAACAAGGTAGTCCATATCGTACCAACGTGTTTGCCCAAGTCCACATACGCCATGGTGTGGCGACTCAAGGCCACGCCGAGCAAGAGTACGCCATGGGCATACGGTGGCGGGTATTGCATGTGCCCAAACACTTCGACGTCAAAATCCTATGTGGTCGGTTTGTAAGCTGCACAGAGATGATGCCACGTGGGTACCTTGAGCTCCGGTTCGAGCGAAAATTGCGCCGTGAACCCCGCTGCGAGCGCCTGCGCGATGTCCAGCTGTTCGACTCCGTCAACAACGCCGGCCAGCTTGATCGTGATGCGAAAGGACGTTGGCGGCGTCGCTTCTCGTTTGTGGAAGAGTTGCCATGTCGTGAGGATGTGGTCCCAGTACGACGGCGCAATCATGCCAGGCAAAGTCGTGTTCAACTGCGACAAGACGTCGTCCCTAAGCATATGCTTTCAAGTGGAGCATTATTGCATTATTGCATGCTACGAACCGGTTGGCACTGAGGTCGCGGAAGCGTCCGACCAAAACAAACAATTTTTCGACGCTGCGAAGCTGGTGGAGCTGGTCGACGCGATCAACGTCCATCGTGAAGATGACTTTGCCGTCTAATATGTCCACGTCCGTCGCACCGACTTTTTCAATGAGTTCTCCCGCTGCCACGTCTTGAAATCCAAACGGCGTCGTGGCGAAGAGTCGGGTCTTGGTCGGGGGCAGGGGCGGTGCCAAGGACGGTGACGAATGCGCGTCATCACTGACACCAGGTGGAGAAGTTGGAACATTGATGCTGAATTGGTCGGTGACGGCAGCAGAGGCGGCGTGGCTGGTAAGGAGGTGTTGGTGAACGCTGGCCGGGTGGGAACCTGTAGCACGACTGTTAGAGAGAACGCATTGACGAGCGACACGACGCAATCACGACGATATACCCACAAAGGATACGTCAACACTATGCCCCGTGGCACAGAGGCGGCCAAGTCAAGGTTGAACCTACCTCCATCGGGATGGATGCGATCTAGTAACCGCCACTGGGTCACGACCAAGTGCTTTCGATTGTTGGATTCCATCACAGCCTCATGGGCATGGACGTGGATGGCATCACCGTGTAAAATGCTTCGCTTCGACTGTGGGAACGGCGCGTACCGTGGCTGGAGTGGATCTACAAGCCAGAGATCAGACCAAACACACGCCATGCGGTCGAACCGGTCGAGAAATGAGTGGCCAGGAAGCACACTTGGACTGTGAGCCCGTTCGTCTTTTCGTCTTCGTCCACCGCCTCGGCGCCTTTGATGCGAAAGGAGCGCGCGATGGACGTGGGTGGCACTGGGTCTCGCACAAGAAGCGAAAAGAATGCCACTAGAGACAGCGTCATCAACGACAAAGCGATAGATGATACGAAGATGCGTGCGTACAGCTCTTCCCGAGGAAGCGGCGCGAGACCACGCGGCCCGTGAGCTCCACCGAAGTCTCGGTTGCTGGTGCTGCCATGACTGCGAAACGGTGTCACAATTGGTGGGGGCTGATGGGTCGGGAGGGATGACAATCAACGAGGACCGTATAAACATATATGTCAACCAATTCTCGCTCAAAAACGACTTGAACAAGCCATTGCTATTTTGCGCGGATGACATCGCCACTTCAATCCAAGGATATTTCCTCAAGTCCACGGGTGGTCATGACCTTGTTCTATGGTCGTTTAAACGTATTTAACTCAGGGACATGGCAACAACAAAGGCCAAGAGGGCACTCCCGAGAGCCCGAGCGCTGGACGGCGTCGGCACGTCGGGGGACCTTGTAGTTGGCGTGGGTGGCACCGGCGGGAGCGGCGGCGCGATGGGACCCCATACGTCGTCCGCCGTGCCAAAGATCTTGAGGGCTTTGTCGGTAGCCGTGATGTTTTTAAAATCGAGTGTTTGGACTTTGGCGATACATGTTGTGTCGAGTCCAGCAAGGTTGCCGCGATTGCGGATGTATTGGTAGAAAATCAAATTGGCGCAGTCGACGTCAGGCTACAACCAACACACACCGTGAGCCACATTTTATTCGTCACCAAGACATCAATGACAAGAAAATGTCACCACCAAATACACGATCGCACCTGATCCGCCAATGGCGCCGTCGAGAGCGTGCCGTGACCACCGTATGGAAACTGCAGCAACATCTTGGCAGTTCCTTGCATCGTATTGTACTGATCCGTGGCGTACTTGGGCGGCGTCGCAAGGTCCATGAGGCCACTGAGCACAAGCACGCTTGCGTTCGACGGCACGTTGGCCGAATGGTTCCAGTAGACGTCGCGGGGATACATGAAGCCACCGCCGCCATATTGCTTGTAGCCTCGGCAGACGGGGTCTGTGTTGTTGCGGTAGATGCAAAACTCCTTGAAGAGATCGTTGAGGCCGTTCGTGTCTTTCGAGCCAAAGAGCGCGGCGGTCGATTGGGCGGCCATCAACGTCTTGGTCGGCGACGGCAGTTCCCACAGTTCGTTGTAGACAATGTTGTTGTACAAGACCACAGAGTAGCCTTCTTCCTTGAGGTACGCATTGCTGGGGCTGCCGCCGGCTCGGGTGCCATCGTCACTGAAGGCGCCGACGCGAGGCGACGTGATGTTTGCAAACATGTCGATGTCGGGCTGGCTGCACCGGTGGAGTCGATAGATGTACGGCGCAATGAGCGACCACTGGTCCTTGCTGCCGAGGAGCGAGTACAGATTGGACGCGACGTATTCGACGGGGGTGGCGATGCCCTTGTCGGCGGCTTTGGCGGCGAGGACTCGGTAACATGGGCTCGTGGTTGCATTCAACGCTTGGTAGACATCGAGGAGCGTTTTCTTTGAGTTGGGGCCAATGCGGGCGGCGCAGAATGGGTCCTTATCGCAGTAGGCAAAATATTGGTCGACTACAGAGTGAGAGGCAACAATCGAGCGACTGAAGGTGTCGAGACAGACCTGCGTCGCCAACGTCACGGTCCCAGTTGGAGTAATACGGCGCTGCTTTCGTCACACCAAACTCCTCTGATTGGACGCTGTCGAGGACATAGCCCTTGACGTTGGACGGCGCAAGATGCATGAGGCGCTCTACCACATATGTGCCGTAGCTGACGCCGTAGACAATCACGTCAACATTGTCAAAGAGCGAGGTTTGGACGACCGCAGCAATGTCTGACGCAGCACTCGTCACGGAGAAACCCTGGGGCGCGACGTCACCTATACGAGAGGAGATGATTCACAACACGCCTTTCAAGGATGGACGTACCATATTGAGCCTTGAGGTCCCCGTGGCAATTGGCGAGATTTTGCCAATTATCCAGCTCGTCGTCCGACTTGCAGGTTAGGATCGTGCTGCGACCGGTGCCGCGGTGGTCGATCGTGTAGACGCTCAGTGTCCCATTGAAGGCGTTGTATGCATCAAGCAAGCCTGGTTCGACTACAAGAGAGGGCATTTGAGGACGATTTGGACATGTGTGAACGTACGGCCAGGCGAGCCAAAGCCAGGACCGCCTTGGATCATCCACATTGCGCGCGGTTTCTTGTCCACTGGGACAGACGTCGCGAGGAGGCGCTTGACGAAGACGTTGATTTCTTTCGTCGAATCGCAGACACCGGGGAAGCAGAGCGGCATTTTCACGTCGGCGCATTCCGCCGGTGTCGCATCAGGGTCGTCGTGGGCCTTGTCTTCCGCCGTCTGGAACGGACACGCGTACCATTTGAACTTGATATCCTTGGCTGCGGATGCCGACGCGGCCAGCAGCGCCGCCGCTGCAACGACAAGTGTCTGCATCGTCGTCGTCGGTGTGAAGAATGCAACGTTCGTGCACCCACAGCAATAAAACCCAACTTGAAGGGCAGTAAAACTTATCCAAGACTCTGCCAAACTGGAAAGCCGGGCCAAATCAACTTTGAATTTCCGCGACATGAGAGTGGACAGTGGCTGGCTTTCGATTGAATGCTCGTCGGAGGCTGCATCGAGAAGATGAGACTGCAAGCTGAGACTGCACCGGTCTCTCTCCTTGGTGCTTGGCCACGCGAGACCACGCCGATGGAGCAATGATACGGGAAGTAGTTGACAAAGAGTATGAATTGTTGAACAGACAATTGCCCAATCACATCAATTCAAGGAGGTGGATTCAACCAATCCAACGATTTACAATCATACGATGCAATTCAAACAGCCAATCAGAATTTGTCTCATTGAAATGACACTCAAAGCATCCCAACTGGAATTTCCATTGACTTGATCTCGATGGAGCCTTTGAGCACACCACTTATTGCCAAAGCTAGACGCATGCCAAGGCAGAGTACTATCCTGCATGCACGGAGAGAGAGAGGTGCATGTACGATGGTTCATCGCGATTGAATGTATCGGGGCGCGTGGGTCCTCATATGAGTTCCTCGGAGGGCATCAAAACGATGAGAATGATGGTCTGCAAAGGCTTGACACTGGCGCCGTGCCGACGAATGGACCAATCAGAGGCGTTCCAATATGGTTAAATGCAAGTGAAGAGGTGATAAAGACGGCCAAAAGGGTTAAAACGCATGCCTCCTTCAAAACCACATTGCACCCGTGGGCGTGAGTAATCGCATGGCAAGTTTCCTGTCGAATGCATCAGGATTCAACAACTCATTCCGTCGCCCTCATGCATCTCCGCTTCTTGGCTACCGCGGCGGCGGCGCTTGCTGGCCTCGTCCACGGCAAGGCGACATGGTATCCCTGCCCGCTTCTCACCATCGCAAAGCGCGATGTCCAGTCCAAGGGTAACCCGACCGTCGAGTGCGCCGACATCCCGATGCCGCTCTGCTACCCTGGAGTGTGCAACAACACAAAGGCGTCGCCGATCAACCTCTTCGTGAAGCGCATTCCAGCAGCCAAAGCCTCAGCAACTCCCCAAGCGCTGTGGATGCTGCAAGGTGGGCCTGGTGAATCCTCCATCAACAGTACGTCCACACGTCGTCTGTCTGGGTGTCATCGTCGTTTGTAGTGGAAGTGCTCATGTATGATGCATGGGTTGCCACCGGCGGGTTGGTTAGCGTCTACACGATGGACCATCGCGGCACGGGTCGCAGCGAACTCCTCGGGTGCGCGGAAGGCAATTCGCCCTACAGCCCGAGCTACACGGCGAGGTGCTTGTCCAAGATCAAACTCGCCTATGGTATCGTCATATGTTGCAAGTCCATAGCTTATCTACATGCACAGGCGAGAGCGCGCCCGCGGCCTTCTCCGTCACGAGCGCCGCCACGGATTTGGCGACGGTCATCCAAAACGAATTGGCCACGTCCGAAGTGTTTGTCTATGGCCTCAGCTACGGCACGTACCTCGTCGAGCGCGTCATGCACTTGGCCCCCAAAGGCATCAAGGGCTACATCCTCGACAGCATTCAGTCGGAGATCTTTTACAAGACCAAGGACGCGCCGTACTACTCAAACTGGGACCGCGACGTCGGCGGCGTCGGTACGTCCACTCGTCGGCTGGATATGCGTCTCTTCACGACGACGAGCAGTGGAAACGTACTTGAGTTACTGCGACACTGACACGTTTTGCGCGTCCAAGATTGGCCCGAATGCCAAAGCATACGTCCAAGGACTGTACGCCAAGCTCGACAACGGCCAAAACAAATGCGCCGACGTGATCAAGACGCTCGCGCCGGAATACGCTGCGAAACCATCGTGGGCGATCAATGGCTTTCTCTACACGATGCTCAAGGACTACAACCAACGCAACCTCATCCCGGCCGTGCTCTATCGCCTCAATCGATGCAACACAGCCGACCAAGGCATGGTCGCGAATGCGATCAACCTCGCCAAGAACTCAACGTCAAGCTTGCTCATGACCGACTTTAGCGTCCCAGGCAAAAACTTGACCGAGGCCGCCAAGGTCTCGTACCTCACTGGCGAAGGCCGGTCCACGGTCGTCTACAAAAACATTGTGCTCAGCGAAATCTGGGAACTCCCAACGCCATCAGCCGACCAGCAAGCCAAATGGTTCAACGACGCACTCATGGGCGCCATGAGCCCATTGGAACAAGCCCAGGAGCGGCAAGACACGTGTATCTACTTGGGCAACAAGGACCCCATGTGCAAGGCCTTCTCCACCACGACCAACGTGAGCTTTTCGTACGCGCGCGACGCGTACTGGAACAAGACGGCGGCCGTCCCTGCGGGCGCGAGTGTGCTCATGTTTACAGGTTTGCTCGATTCGGCCACGCCACCCAAGTACGCGCGCGACGAATTTGCCACGATGGACGGCACCAACAAGAAACTGCTCGAGTTTGCCTACTCGCCGCATGTGATTGTGAGCCAGACGCCGACCGACAAGGGCGACTGCGGCGGCCTCATCCTCGCCGCCTACATCGCGTCCCACGGCGACCTCACCAAACTGCCGGAAACGTGCATCCCCGCCGTCTACAAACTCAACTTTACGACCGTTTTGGACTCGAAGCAAGCGGTCGCGCTCTTTGGCACGGACGTCGACATCTACGGCCCCGGTGCCGCAGGCCCCAATCCCGCCGGCACGGTCAACTTGAACAACGGATCCAAACTCTTGCCGTCCAGCAGCGGCGGGGGTGGTAGCGGTCTCGCCACATCTGTGGCTCCTGTGACACCATCAACCGTCACGTCCGCGGCCTCGTCGTCGGTTGTCTTCTCGGCAATCCTCGTGACCATCGTAGCCGCCACCGCGATGCTGTAAATATATTAATCCAAAGGTGACCGGATACGGTTAAGTGTCCTACGGACAGTTGTCGAGCTGCCACGTCACAATATGATAACCAAGTCAATCGACTCGGAACACAGGGATGCGAACGACAATATTGTCCCAACGGCAATTCGATTGTGGGCATTGCGCAACTTGCTCTCCTTGGTCCCCATCTCTTGACGACGATGTTGAGCAACCCCCGTGCCATAGACTTGGAAGACCGAGTGTCCTACATCCAGTCTGCTGTGTCGCATGACGACTCGTACGCAGTGGTCAAGTCCCCCGCCGCCGCCGTTGAAGGAGGCCTCGACGACGGCGCGTTGGTCGAAGGGGGCGCAATCAGCCTCTGCGCGCGCGAAGCTTTGGGGCTCTTTAGCCAATACGCCGCGATCGGTGTCCTCCTGGGCATGATTCCTGGCCTGAGTTACCCAGTCTTCAACGTGTACCTCCAAATGGAAGGCTACCAAACGGCGTCGTACAGCTCGCTTGTGACGCTCGGCTGGTCGTTCAAAGTTTTTTTTGGCATGCTCTCGGACTGCGTGCCCATCGGTGGCTACCGCCGCAAGTCGTGGATGTTAATCGGCTGGAGCATCACACTGGTCTGCTTGGCTGTCATGGCATTCTCGTCGATGGGTGACCCGTACTGCGACCGCGTCAAGGCAGCCTCGCGCCGCTCGTCGGCATGCGCCAAGCCCTACGCCCAGGCCACAGCCGCCGACCAAGCATCACTCTTCAACGTGCACGCGCCCGACCAAGGCACCAAGTTTATCCTGCTCTCGATGTTTGTCTCGTTTGGGTATGTCACGGCCGACTGCGCAGCCGACGCGATGGTCGTCGAGTACGCGCAACGGGAGCCCTTGGCCATCCGTGGGCGCATCCAAACGGCCGTCTACGTCGTGCGCGCCGCGGCAGGCACGATTGGTCCGATTGTACTTGGCCTTGGGCTCAACGGCGCCAACTACGGTGGTTCGTTTTCGTTTTCGATGGCCCCGACTGTTCCCTACGCGATCTGCCTCGTCCCATGCGTCGCCGTCCTCTGCACGACGATCTTTGTCGTCCACGAACCCAAAACCCCCCGCGTGCCCCTCGGTGACTGGATTGCGTCGTTTTGGGCGCTCATCCAGCAGCGCGTCATGTGGCAGATCTGCGCCTTTCGACTCGTCAACAATGTCTTTCAAGGGATTGGGTCGACGGCTGGCCAGCCCATGGCTAGTGTTTGGGCAGGCGTCGAGCCCCTCAACAACTCGCTGGCTGACATTCTCGGCAGTCTCATCATGGCGGGGGTCTTGGTTGTCGTGGCCAAGTGGGGACTGCATTGGAACTGGCGCTGGACCATCGCCACGTGTTCGATTGCCGTGCTGTTGATTGATGGGCTGGTCACCTTTTTGACGATTTGGGCCATCGTCCGCAACCAATGGTTCTTTACGGGCGTTGCGTTGGCAGAGGCGATCCCCGACGCCGTTCGCTTCATCGTCGCTTCGTACTGCGCCGTCGAAATCGCCGACGTTGGCAACGAAGGCGCCACGTATGGGCTCGTCACAACGGTTTCGAACCTCGCAAGTCCATTTGCAACCGTCCTATACAAGTACATGGACTCGTTCTTGCTGCTCTCGCAGAACGACCTCAAGGCCGACACGACGGCCGTTCGGTGGGACGTCACGTACTCGTACTTTATCTCGTACGGGTGCAAGCTTTTTGCCTTGGTCTGGCTCTTCATGTTGCCACCCCAGCGTGGTCCGATGCAAGAATTGAAGAGAACGGGCGGCAAGAGCACACTCGCGGGCATTGTCTTGATTGCCGTCTTTGTCGTTTGCCTCGCGTTTGCAGTCACATCGAGCTTGATGGCGATCTACGCCTCGACTAAGTGCTATCGAATTGCAGGCGGGAACGGCAAACTCGAACCACGCACGGGCAAGTGCCCCGTGTGAGAGTCCCCAGAGCCATCGGGGTGCACGTAAGCAGCGGAATAAAGCGACGTACTACTCGTTTCCATCGCATCCACGTGCATGGGCCCATCGTCATCGGGTGATGAGCTGTCAAAATTAATTCCAAATTGAACACGCAATCCAAACGTCGCTCAGTGGATGGAAGTGCCATCGGTAAAAATACGACACAAATATAATTGCAGGTCCGCTGGGCCAGATTTCCCATTCGATTTGAGCAATGACGGACGATACGTGTGAGGCGGGCCACCAAGCCAACGTCAATTGGAGTTCAGTCCCATTCGAATGACCTATGTCTGCGCTAGTAAATCGCGAATTGGGGGTCAAAATACTCGAGCACCAGCGAATGGTTCAGCAACAGACGGAATGCCTCGCAAGGGAGCCATGTTCAAGATGGTTGCTCTCCAAAGCATTGCTGGCGACTCGTCTAAAAATATAGGAGCTCATTGCGTCGTTCTGTTCTTGAACTCGATCGACCCCCCGCTTCACTCTGCCATCTGTGGTACCATTCGAAACGATGAGCGCTGCTGTCGTCGAAGACGTCAAGGTTGTCAATGGTGGCGGCCACGTGCAGTCCATGAAGGCAGCAGCCGCCGCAAACGCGACGTGGAACGACTGGCCCTTTGCAGTGCTTTTCCTCGCGCATGTTGGTGCGATCGTCGCAGTCGTGGTTACCTTGGGCATTCCGATTCTCTCGAGCACGGCCAACGACACTTCAACCAATTCGATCGAGAAGACGCTGGCCGGGTCCGATATGCGAACAATCTTGGCGGTTGCCGGTGCCTTGGCCGTGATTGCCACGCTCGTGGCCTTTCTGCTCCTGCAATTTGTTGTCGCTTACGCCAGTCGACTCATCCGCTGGTCGCTCTTGTACGTCTATGGCAACGGATCGCTCCATGATGACGTGTCCGATAGGCTGGCCGTGTATTTGAACGTTGGGTTCGCCGTCTTTGCGGCGGTGGCCGGGCTCATTTGGATGACGATTGTCTTTGCCATCTGCTCTGGGTTAGCACTGTGGTATGTCCGTCTTGTTTGCCCTTGTGGCTCAGCGCATCTAGTTATCTTCGCCTCGTTCGCAATCGCATTCCATTTGCAGCGGCCAATTTACAAGTCGCCGCGGCCGCCGTCAAGCACAACATGTCGACGTTTCCCTTGGCGTTTGGCCTCATGGCCGTCCAAATTGTCTGGTTCTTCCTCTGGTACGACGTGTGCACGGCTTCTCGTCTATGATTAGTCACATTAAGGACCATTGCACTCCTTGGCATCATCAAGAGTGTGACCCCAGTCATCCCCAATCCATCGGGCTTGTCAACGGGATCGACGTGCAAAGTCAACAGCGACTGCCAATCCGACATGTGCAGAAAAATATCGAAGAAATCGTCCGTCTTGACCTGCCAACCCCTCGTCTCGGCGGGCGAAGTCCTCGGCTACTTTTTCATGCTCGTGTCCTTTTTCTGGGGCGTCAATGTACAAGATACTCGTCGAAGCAATCTGATTCTGATGCGTGGTTAGGTGATCAAGAACGTTCTCCACACAACGGTCGCGGGCACCGTAGCATCGTGGTGGATGGCTGGCGACCCCCGAAAAGCCACGGCCGGGGCCTTTCGCCGCGCGACCACAACCTCGTTTGGCTCGATTTGCTTGGGCTCGCTCCTCGTAGCGATCTTGCAAGCGATGGAAACGGTTGGGAGCCTACAACCACCCACATGTGACTCGTGCGCGTCATCGTTGTAGGTGGCCAATGAAGCCAAGAGCCGAGGGGATTGGGTCGCATGTGTCGCCGAGTGCTTTCTCAAGTGCCTTCGGGGCATCATGGAATGGATCAACCGTTGGGCCTTTGTCTACGTTGGCATCTATGGCTTCAAGTTTTTCCACGCGGGCAAGAGCGTGTTTACGCTCTTCAGCACCCGCGGTCTCTCGGCTGTCGTGAACGACGATTTGATTGGGCATTGCATGGGGTTCATGGCACTCTCGAACGGTATTTTGAGCGACTACTCTGTTTGCTTAAGTTAACATTTGGCGTCACCACAGGCTTGATCTGTGCATTGCTTGGCCTTGCGTACACATGCGTGGACAAGGAACACACGGCGTTTCCAGGTGGCACAGGTTGGTGGAAGCCACAAATGCCGAACAGACCTTGACCACGTTTTGTGATATTGTGTAGTGATCTTCCCCATCATCGGGCTGGCCGTGGGCATTGGCGTCGCGTTGATTCCACTGAGCGTGATCGACAGTGCCGTCGCAACTGTGTTTGTCTGCTTTGCCGAGGTAGTGCTCTACGTTGCAGTCCAGATGAATCACAAGTCCGTAGGACCCCGCGGCCTTTGCACAAACGCACCCGGAGCTTTACACCAACATGGTCGCAGCGTGGCGCATAGCCCACCCCGATGCCATGCTGGCCTTCCTTCCCGTCTAACGAACAACATCTCAACATGCCCTACTCACCAGAATACGTGTAAATCATATAATTCATCCAGTTACCAAATCCAGCATTCCACGAGGTCACTTGGTGAAGAGTGCCGTCGCAGCGGTCGACAGCATCGCACGCTGTGCTTGCAGGTGGAATAGCACGTGATGTTGATCGTATGATTGGAGCCGCGCGGCTATCGAAGATGCCTTGTGAGCAACAACGACGACCTGAATATCAAAATAAGGATGATTGTGTCGTGTCATACCTGATAATGAGCTCAAGGAATTGGACAACCAAACGCCACGGGGGAGTTGGAGGGATTTGTCAACGCCATGGAGGCCTCTAAGCAAACGGAATGCGGTATAGCACACGTGACAGAGGTAACGAACTGAACAATCGGTGACGAAATTCAGGTAGTGACGGAGAAATGAGTACGTGGACTTTCCACTTGACATTGAAGAAGCTAGGCACGACAAAGGGAGAAGCGATCAAGACGAGCAGCTCTCTTCTCTCGCAAAAGAATTGCAAAGTAGATGTTGAGGGTGACGCCCACCAATTCGTTTGTTCAAGAGACGTACTACATGACCTCATTCGCCTCACATTGTCATACCCAGTACGCGCTTTGCCCAGTACGGCAGTTTTATGTCTGCAACCACCACGGGCAACTTGAACTCTGCCACTTGGTTGATGGGCATCCTAAGTCTCTCGCAAAGTCTTTGTCATGCCGGGTATCTTATCCAAGCTCAAGGGGGTCGTCGTGAAAATGCAACATCGGGTCTGTCTGCCTATTCTCTTGGCAACCACTGAACTTGCACGCAGGAAGAGAAGCTACGCATGCCTCGAACGATGGAAATCTAGTTCGAGTGCTAGGGCTCCTGGACAAAGGCGTACAAAACCTCGAGTGGCGTGGAGGCGAGGTGCGCGTGGATTCACGAAACTCTGAGAGAGACTTGAGTGTCTAGGACGGACAAACGACCCTCGTGCTGGCCTCGGGATGGGGGCATATCGACATCGTGAAAGCTCTTGTGAACCACGGTGTCACTGTCGATGGTGTCGACAGCGTGAGTCCTCAAATTTTTACAGAGCCCCTCTACAAAATTCCACTTGTAGATCGGCCGCACGGCTTTGCTATGTGTGTCCCATCAAGGACACGTTGTTATCGTCGAAGAGCTGATTGCACGAGGTGCAAACGTCGATATCGCGAGCAAGGTACTGAAATACTGAAATAATACTGTGGTCTCAGTTGAACGGTCCTTCGACAGAGTGGCATGACACCGTTGATGTCGGCAAGCCGAGAGGGGCAAGTCGAAATTGCCCGAATCCTCATCTCCCACAGTCATGGTCGTGTCTTTATCTGTGAACTCTACTCACAGGGCATATCACGACATGTAGAGGCTGATTATTGTTGCGATTAGGATCATCTCATAATGGAATGGGGCGAAGTGTAGTGGCAGGGATATCAATTCACGTCGAGGCTGTGAAAAAGGCAACATTGGCCTTTCCGTAGACAATGCCTCGTCGCATGGGGACGATTTCTCACGCTGGTGAATGAGTCGAGGGAACGGTGGGAGAGAACGCAGTCATGACGTCAGGGTAAGCCTCACGCCACGCAGCGACTATGGTCTCGTGCAGCTCTGGGTGCGCGCGTGCAAAGGCCGCGGGGTCCTACGCCTTTCCGTGAATGCCATAACCAACGACATCAACCACACCTCTGCAAAGCAAACAAAGATTGTTGCGACGGCGCTATCGACCACGCCTAATGGGATCATGCTCACACCAATGCCAAACGCAAGGCCAACGACGGCAAAGAGAACTAGAGCGTCAAATTGAACCAAGAAACGGGAGTGACTCATATACCACTGGCATCCGGAAAGGCAGTGTGGGTCTTGTCCACGCATGTGTAGAGCAGCCCAAGGATCGCACAAATCAACCCTGGTATTGGAAATAATATCAATTTGTTGTTGACGAAGATGTCGTACCACAGGACAGCGATACCAAACCGAGGCAGTGCCCAATCAGATCGTCGTTCACGATCGCCGAGAGGCCGCGGGTGTTGAACAGCGTAAAGACACTCTTGCCAGCGTGAGTAAACTTGAAGCCATATATGCCCACGTAGACAAAGGCCCAGCGGTTGACATATTCCAGAAGTCGTCGTGCACACGAGAGAATGCACTCGGCGACGCACGCGACCCAATCGCCTTGTTGTCGCGCTTCTCGTGCGAGCTACAACAATGCACTGAGTCACACAAAGCAACACAAGCGAATACTGTTTCCAGGGCTTGCAAGACCGCGACGAGGAGGGAGCCGAGGCAAATCGAGCCAAAGGATGTTGTCGTCGCCCGGCGAAAGGCACCCGCGGTAACATCGGACGCATTCCCCGCGGCCCACCACGAGGCCACCGTGCCAGCCACCGTCACATGCAGCACGTTCTTGACGACCTTTGAAAGAGTGAAAATAACATATCTAGACGACGTACGGTGACGCCCCAGTAGAACGAGACAAGCATGAAGAAATAGGCCACGGCGTCACCCGGTGCCGTGTGCAGTTGACACGTCATCGCTGCGGCCGACGGTGTCGCAGGACCACAGAGGTTGGATTGGCAGTTGCTGTTGGTCATGCAGGTGGCACCGAGTCCACCGAGGCCGTCAGCAGCTGGCGGGGCCTTTTTGTGGACAATCCCAACGAGCGCAATAGCCCTGAAATCAAAATGAAAATGGGTGGCTCGGAGTCGTCGACAACATTACCAGATAAAGACCCAGACGATTTGGACACCCATAAGGCCAAACGCCACAGGAAAGATGGACCAGTGGTGTTTGATCGCTGACGTAGCGACCTGCAAGTTGGCTGCAGCAAATGGAATGCGATGGCGCACGCGACAGAAGTAGCTAAACAATCGGTGACGACAAGCTGTCGTGACGAAGATGTGACGAAACACTGTACCAGACGGCCAAGAGCCCAAACACGACAAAGAGAATGGCCATCAAGATGAGTCCGCTCGCAGCACAAAGAATGGCAAACAGGACATTGAGAGCAATGCTCCATCTATGCCACCAGCGCGTCAGACGTGGAAACACTGCGACGACGTACTGCAAGGACCAGAGGATGACGCGGCTCGCGTGCGCGACGGCGACTTTGAGCAGTGCCATGGCGACGACAGCCGCCACCAGCGCGAGAAGCATAGCCACGCCCATGATGGTCTTGAGATTCGCACCCGTAAAGCTACCGTCATGTTCTGTGGTTGCCGCGGTCGTGTTGGTCGATTGCGTTGAGGACGCCGAGGACAAGAGGGGGAGGCCCAGCGAACAAAACGTGATAAAGACCGCAAAGACGTGGACGAGGAAGAGAAGCGCAAAGGGCCAGTCTTGCCATGTGCTTGTCGGTGGTGCTTGCGAGGCGCCATTGAGGGGCGGCTCGGGTTTCAGAGGCTGCACGCTACTGGTCGAGAGCGCAACGACGTTGAGCGTGACATCGGCGCTGCTGACGGGACTAGGCTGACACAGAGGCCGCTCTGTTGCGTTCGCATCCACTGTGTCATTCATCGTGACTGTGAAAAATCGACTGGCAAGGTTGATGGTATCATGCACACGATGGTGTTGAAACGGCCGCGGAGGCTAAATTTAGACTACAACGTTTGCCGGCGGGTTGTATCTTTGGGACACATTGCATCGTGTTGCACATTGGGAGGTTTGCCTTGTCCAAGCCAGCGACATCGTCAACCAGTGGCACATGAACCGGATTACGTTGTTCCAAGCAATGCATGTCCTTTTAATTATCCCTGTACACCATTTCAAACGCGGTAGAACGCCGTCATGACTTCGGGATGGGCCTCGCGCCACGCAGCGATCGATCATGTGGAGGTCTGCATACAATCGTGAAAACGTCGACGGATCCTGCACGAGTGCCCCATGAACACCGAGATTGTTCATGAGACAGCGTTGTACATCTGCAAAGCATACAAAGGCCGTCGCGACGGCGCTATACGAGTAGTAGACGTGCTCGTGTCTGATGACGAGGTCGATGTAGCAGAGGACGTCGATGCTGACAAATCCTCCTACTTCAAGAGCGGGATGCCCAAACCACCCATGAGCACGAGGACCACAAGGACGTGGAAGATGAAGGCAATCGCAAAAGACAAGTCCTTGGAGGAATTGGCACTGGCATAAACTTCTGGTTTTGAGCGATGCGATAGGCTTGGCGCTGTTATTGTACGCGGGCACGACAGCGGCCGTCATGTCTTCGAGTCGGGTTGTCTATTCTTAGTGAACCACTTTAAATACAGTGCGCGCATGCCATTTGAACACACACAACAAAAAGCAACAACCGCACCAGTGCCGCTGGCAAAATGACGTGGGGCTCGGGTTCAAATAAATTTCAGGCGAGCCCAAGGATCCCACAGATCGCTCCTGTCCACCCATGAGAAATGACTTCAATTCGTCGACAGACGAAACAGAGGAGATCAAAGGTCAAGACGACGCCAATCCATGGTGTTATTTCGACGATGGTTCAATCGCGAAAGTCATGCGTGGACCTCCCTTGTCAAAGGTTCGACGAAGAATGTATATTGGTGAATGAAATGCATCGCCAATGGCAAACTTGGGAGGACAATTTTCCAAATTTAAACTTCCTACAGCGAGGAGTGGACCAACAGTATTTGTCATTTGGTAATTCTCAAACAAAACTCATGGAGGACACCGCCGTGGAAAGCACCGAGTGTCTTGTGCATGCTGTTGGAGATCCTCGAAACTATTCCGTCAGTCCATTCGTGGAGTTGAAAACCCTCGCACTAGAAACTGTTTCTACCGAGCACCAACGACTATTTACTCGCCACCACCATGTGAAAGCTTTGCCCATTCGCAACGGTATCAAGCTATGCCAGGCAAAGAAAATACATTTATGCTGTACAACATATATCCTCCTTTCGGTGCCGACTTAGGCTGGGTAAAAGGCCATCATGGCATCTGGGTGGGCCACACGCCACGCATCGACCATCGTGTTGTGAAGCTCCGGGTGCGACCGCGCAAACGCTGATGGGTCCTACACAAACAATGGATTTTAGGACTGGTGTCCACAGTTGAGTCGTACCTCAGCAAAGCAGACAAAAACCGTTGCGACGGCGCTGTCGACGATGCTTAGGGGGACCAAGGTTACACCGATGCCAAAGGCAAGTCCGAGGATGGGGAAGACGACTATTGCAAAGATATCACACACGTCAAAGGACACGACGGTACCTTTGGCGCCTGAAAACGACGCATGGGCAGGATCCAATGTCGCGTAGGCGAGCCCAAGAGCTCCGCAAATCACCCCTTGACACGTCACACGATTGATACAACCCGAAAACACGGCACATGGACGAACCTGACGCGAGTGAGACAAACGTCAAGGCGATGCCAATCAAATCGTCGTTGACGATGGCTGTGAGTCCTCGATTGTGGAAGAGCGTAAACACATGTTTGCCTGCCTCCATGAACGTGTAGCCGTAGATGCCCACGTAAATAAAAGCCCAGCGGTTGATGTACTCCATTATACCACGGAGGCACGAGAGAATGCACTGGGCGACGCAGGCCACCCAATCCCCTTGTTTCAGGGACTCCTTGGCAATCTAGGTACATAGTTAAGAGTATATCAATCATATCCTCACGAGCTCGAGCGTTTGAAGAATGGCTACGATGAGCGAGCCAAAGCAAACCGAGCCAAATGAGGTTGTCGTGGCACGACGAAAGGCTCCGGTCGTAACCCCTCTGGCATTGCTTCCTGCCACCCACCACGTTGCCACGGTACCCGCCACAGTCGTGTGCAAGACATTCTTGATCACCTACGTTCAAGGTGAAATGAGTGGTCAGAGACGCTTCCTCATGTACCGTAATCCCCCAATAAAAGGACACGAGCATAAAAAAAAGCACGACGACTTGCCCCCCAGCCACGGGTGAGAGGCACGTGGTACCAATCGTTGTCGAGTTGGTGTGCCCGCAGACGTTGGAGAGGCAATCTTTTGGGAGCGTGCAGTTGGTACCAAAGCCAGTGCCATTCGTGTTGGGGTTTGTTGGTGCAACTTTGGTCGCGACACCGACGAGTGCGATGGCCCTAGTCAAACGAGGAAAAATGTTGGAGCGATTGGAAACGAATGACGTGTACCAAACGACGATCCAGATGAGCTGGACCACAATCAGCGCGTATGCAAGTGGAAACACAAAATAATGTTGCTGGACAGCGGCTGCGCCGACTTGGAGATTCGCAGCGGCAAATGGAATGCGCTTCCGAACGAAGCAACGATAACTAAGGCGACACTCTGGACATGTAAAAGAAAAAAGTTGTACCACATGGCCATGAGACCGAGGAGGAAGAAAATGACAGCGACGACGGGGATGCCGGCGACAATGGCAAAGAGAGCAAAGGCAATGTTCAAGACAAAGTTGAACCTAGTGAGCATGGTGAGAGGGGCAGAATCAGACAAAGTCCACCAGAGAGTGAATGAGATGACAAATTTGGCATTGTTGATGACAAGGTTGAACATGACAAAGGCCACGAGGGAGGCGACCACGGCCAAAACCGCGGCGACTTCCAAGACTGTTTTCATGTCGTCCGACGAGAACCCACTATTTGGTGCCACGACGGGTGTCGTCACCGTGGACGACGACGAAGTGGCGGATGCGATGGCCGCAACATCTTTCTTCAAAAGCGGGACGCCCAAGGCACACATGAGCACAAAGACCACGAGCACGTGGACGACGAAGGCAACCGCGAACGGAAGGTCCTTCCAATGGTTGGCATTGGCTGGGGCTTCGGGCTTGAGCGAAAGTACTGGTTTGGCGCCTTCCTTGAACTCGGGCGCGACCGCAGCTTTCATTTTCCTGCTTGTGTCCAAGGAGGAATGCGATTGCGAGGGCGGCTATATTTGATGTGCGTGCCGTTTCGACATGGCCGCCATTTCTTGTCTTTGGATTGGTTGACTAGAAATCAAGCGCTTGGATTGGATAAAAATATTGCCGTCCAACGATTGGCCAATCCGTCGTTGGAAACACACAACCTTCACGAACTTTGTCCCGCGGCCGCCGGTATCGACTTCGCGCGCAAGACAGATCCATGGCGCATCATGCCTTCTACTTTAGTCGACGCTACGGCTTTTGGCAACAACAGTCAGTTCTTGGACCGAATGAAGCACCCCATGGACTCATGCGCTCCGTCGACAAGTCTCTCACCCGTGAACTTAACAACCTCCTCCCCACGGTTCGTCTCGATCTCTTTCTCGCAAGTATGGAGACGTTACGTGCTTGTAGCTCATGAACGCGCGGGACTATCGCGGGGCCGCCTCGATTCTGAGTCTCATCTACACGCACTTTCTCTCAGACCCCGCGGCATGCGTCACGGTACGTCGTCCGTCCGCCGTGTTGCATCTCACCTCTGGTGTCCACAGACAAGCTTGGAAATCCTTCGGCGTCTCCCCGACACCATGCCATCCCTCGCCGAGTTTTACGACACACTTCTCGAGTGGCAATCTACCGACATTAGCGTACGTGTCGTCGACGCCCGACTGCCAGACATGTCATTGTAGAAAGACGTCATCTTGCGCGAACGGTTCCTCCTCCATCTCCTCGACGGCAACTTTCATGACGCGTATGCGTACTACAAGGAACACATGCAACTCGAGATCCTCCAGCAGGACATCCACGTCGTCGCGGGCTTTGGAATGTTGTGCTACTGGCTCCTCTTCCACGAAGACCAGGACTTGCGAGACAAGTTTCTGGACGGATCCGCATTCGCTTCCTCGTCGTCGTCGTCCTTTACGTCTCTCCTCAATGCCCCCTTTGTCGTCCAGCATGTCGTTGGCACAGCCACGCTCTACCAAGAAGCCCTCGTGAGCTTTCGGCGCGCCATGACGCTCTGCCCCGAGAGCAACATCTTTGTTGAGTACTACGTCCAGGTGCATCGCGTGGACTTGATCCTTGCATGACTCTATGCTTTAGATCCTTGTCATGAAGGACGATCTCGACCTCGCCGCCGATTACTTGGAGCATTTCTACCACGTCAACCCCATGGAACCGCATGCGTGCCGCATGGTAGGCGCCTCGTCTACATGGGCATGACGAGTTTGTAGTTGCTTCAATTCCTCCAACACTACTTTCCCGAGTCGACGCCATGTCACGTTGAAATTTGCATTCGGTAGGTCATGACGGACTAGTCGCCATCCTGATGACATGTAGATGGAACGAGCTGGATCCGTCGGCGAGTGTGCCGCTCCAGACGCTCGTCACATGTTTGCATCAAGGTTCCACCGCCCTCCCTTTACACTCTCATCTCTCGAATGACGGGATAGATCTCGTGGCCAAAGAGACTGTGGTCGAAGCACTCTGTCGGACGCTAGATCACTGTGGGTCACCTTTTTGCCATCGGTTGCATGCCACAACAACCGAATGGGCTTGGGAAACTTTGGCCGACCTGCTTGGTCCCGTATGTTGACGACATACTTGTGTGTTGGACGGATTTCATTCTCGCTGGTAGGTTGGCGCTCCCCTTCCCGCTGAGATTGTACTGTGCTTTGAGGCACGCAGGTGGTGGCAGCGCATCTATTTTGTCAGCTTGGCCAACATCACACGTATGTCTACTGGCCCACCACGAGGATGACAAAGCATGGATGCCCTTAGATGTAACGGCATTGCATGTCCACAAGAGCATCGTCGCGGCACATGTCTTGGGCCACGCCGCGCATCGATACCTCGCTCACATTTGTGCCCATGTGGGCACCATTTCCGAGTCGTTTGACCCTGATGCGTTGCGTTCGCTCGTGACCAAGTACTGCCATGGTCAACCCTCGATCTCATATGTACATGCAGATACAACCTCAACGTTGACCAAGTGGACGAGCCGAGCCGCCCCTCGAAGCGCCAAAAGACGACGACTGCGTGGTCGACGGCGTGGAGCTGGCGGCCATCTCGGGGCCAGTTGCGCATGCCCCGTCTCATGAAGCGCCACCAAGTGCTCACATCGTTTGACATCCACGTCGCCACCCAAGTCCACGAGGTGCCCCATGTCTACATGCCAACAACACTCAAATCTGCGTTTCCAGGTCGGGGCCGACGCCGCACCACCATCCTTTCGCATCCCACTGCCGCCCGTTCCAGTGGCCGCGCGGCGCTCGATGTCCCAGCAACACCCGCTGCAATGGCTCTTGGCCACCCGCGGCGGCCGCGAGAGCCCGTGGCACATGGAGACAGCGACCGTCGGCACCGACGCCATCCGAGCCGCGACGGCTCTCGCGCCCGACGCCCGCAATCCGGTCCTGACCGACACGGACAGTTTTGCGCTCGCGACGGAAGACGAGCTCTTGATCGCGCCAGACGCGACGCCGCTCCATCTCTGGACGTCCTATTTTTACAAGAACCTGCCAGTGCCGCCGCGGCGCGACGCCCAGCACCTGATCAAAGTCATGCGCGGAAAGAATGCCTTTGCACCGCGCCGCGTGCCCGCGCGGTTCCTCTGGTGGATCCAAGAGTACATGCAGGCCACGGGCGACCGCGCCGTCCCCGACGAGTATGTGTTTTATCTCTCGGTGTGACACGTCATGTGCGTCACTAGATGCCTCGCGGTCCTCGAAGCCAAGTGGCGCACGTTTGGTGGCCGGTGCCGCGGCATGCCCCCGGCGGATGTCGTCACTCGCGTCATGGAGCACTTCAAAAGAAACCCAGCGATTGCGCCGGCGTCGATCGTGGCTCAGTTCCGCGCCTACGTGGACCGGGGCAAGTACTTTTCAATGCGCGCACTTTGCCATGGCTTTTACGCGCGGCTGCGCGAACGTCGACCGTCCAATTTGCCGTTCTTTAGCGTCGTTGCGGCGCTGGCCAACCAATGGCTGCGCGATGGGCTGCCGCTCCGGCTGCGCGACGTCTCGTGTTTTCCCCCGCACGTACGTTTGTGCTGTCGTGGGATTGTCACAACCGACGACAATGACGTTGTAGGTGCCGACACCCTGCGCCGATTTGCTCGAGGCCTCGTCGGTCGACGAAGCGACGTTTTTGGCCAACGACGCGAATAGACGATACCTGTCGTCGATCCGCACGTGGCTTCTCGAAGCCTCGCCGATTGCCGACGCGGCGCTCGTCGCGCTCCTGCGGATGCACTTTGACACGTCCGACCCCGACTTTCCGTCGTCGCCAGCGGTCGTGCTGGCCATGATCGAGTATGTCCGTGTCCAGCTGCACGCCGAGTTTGGCGACGCGCCGTCCCACGAAGACAGCATCTACTACGCGCTGCCGCGGCCGTATGCGACGCCCGTCTATCGGCAGTACCTCGAAGAAGCCGTGTTGCGGCAGGGCGAACCCGGGCAGACGCGCGCGGCCGCGGGCTTCCCCGAGGTCTCGCTCGTCATGTTGGACAAGAGCCAGCTCCCGCCATCCGACGAACACGTGCCGTCGGTCCACAAGTTGTACAAGTGGTGGAAAGAGGCGACGGACGACCACCTCGTGGCTGGCATGGGCTTGGGCGTTGTTGTCCCCGAGAAGAAACCACGCAAGAAAGCAAGCCCCATCGACGGACAAGCCAAGACGACGACCGTCGTCGCGATCGAGCCCATCGTGCCAGAGAACCTCCCACAAATGCCCGAGTTGGACCCCGAAATGGAAATCTTTCCCATTTAACAAATTGGAAAATACAATGCCGAGGAGCTCCCGTACGCAGATCCATGGGTACAATCCCCCGACACACACGATCGTGTGTTCGCGTGTCTCAATGCGGGTTGACCAACCCGGCAATCTTGGACGTGTTGAGCCGAACGTTGCTGAGGAGGTGCTTGGTCTCGCGCTCCTTGGCTTTGTCGGCGTCGCGGTGGACGTAGATGCGTTGGCTCAGCTGTTTCTTGGGCGACGGCGACGCCAAACCCTTCACTTTGGTCCTCGCTTTGCCTGGTGACGCGTCACTCAATTGGCTCGACATGGCGCTCACGCTCGGAAACCCGTCGGTTGAAACGGATGGCTGCAGCGTCAGCGTCGCTGTCGCGGGCGTGCTGGGCAACACGACTGTCGATTGGCTGGCTGCGAGAGTCGGCGCCAGCGACTCTTGAATCACTTGGCGCAAATGGACGTTTTTCATGCCGTTCGGGTAGAACATGGGCGATGCCGCCGATAGTTTTTGACTCCCGGGACCGCCGCCACTGCGTCGAACGACGTCCAAGAAGATGCCCGTGTGTTTGAGGTCGGGGATGTGGATCGGTTCCATCAAGAGTTTGCTGTGATCTTCTTCAACGAGGTCTCGCTGGGCAATGTATTGCCGAGACTGCACGGTCATGACGTCCAGATACGGTGCGTGGTGCCGCCGCCGAGTGCCGTCGCCGCCGTTGGACAACGACATCATGAGGTGGTGGGCGGATGACATCGAAGGCAATGGTGAAGTATTTTTAGTTCAAACGAGGAGTTACACGTGTCGAGACATGGCTTATACATGGCGGCCTGCGTGCGACACGTCGATATCGAGGCGCACGTTTACACGAACCACGGCAAAAAGGACACACAAGTCACAAGGAGTGGACTTCTGTCCCGGCCACAAGTTGCGCAGGACGTTTGACTTGCGCAACAATTTCAGTTTATAACTCTTCTTTTTTTGACAGAACTCTCATGTATTGATTGACCTGGGTTATTGGCACAAAATGGACAATGGACCTTCGTTCTGGGCATCGAATTCGACCTTTGCTTATTGTGCGAATTGTCTCTTTGGAGGCGATTGATGAATCCACCCGCCAAGATTTGTGCTCATTTCACCAAGCTAGACAGTTGAAAAAAGTGATGCTGGACTTTAACAATCCACCCATTGGGCAGAAATCTTTGTTCCCGTGATTTGATTTATTGGGCAATTGGAAAATCAAAACAGCAAATCTATTCGCTTGTCAAGTTGTGAAATACTATTAATAAATTGCATGTGGATTAATTCAAGATTGTCAAGTTGTGAAATACTGAATTAAATGTGGATTAATTCAAGATCGCACCGCAGTGGACGCATCGACGCTCCGTCAACAAGAGGCAACAGAGAATGCCAATGGGGAAGAAAAGGATGCCGAGAAGGACACCGGGCCACGTGAACTCATTCGTTTGGACAGCATGCACGCAATAGCCCGTGGGTGTGAGAATCTGCCCCGGGACGACGATATACTCTCTGTTCGTCCAGAAGGTTGGGACTACTTGGACAACTTCAGGTTGGGCGGTCGCGTACTGAACTGGGTTGGCGGTAGGTTGCTGCTGGCTGCCCGAAGGCTGATAGTGTTCCGTTGCAGGGTTTGCTTGCGCGTTCAACGGGGCGCCGCAGCTGGAGCAAAAGGGTGCGTCCTTTCCGTTCGCGTCAAACTGGCAGTTATCTACCACAGAGATGAATTAGTTAGGCACAGAGAGGGCAGGCGGCGAGCTTATGTCGCCGCCGCTTGAGGAGCGTACTGCAGACGGTCATGGAAGATGAATTTGGAAACTGGGACTGTGGCGAACTTTTAGTGTTTTGATTGGTGGAATATCGCTTTTGATGGTCCGGCAGTTGAGTCCTAGAAAGCGACGAATCAAACTTCTGTGCTTGGGCGTGATTTTATTGGTTAAAATGTGTCCTATTCAGGAATTTTCGAAAACTTCTGTTCATCAACACGAACGGCGATGCCGCTTTCCCGATGGATGTATATAATCTATTCCCTATCTCATGGAAAGATTGGGGCTCGCTCCTCGCCAAGGTGCTGCCTGCACAAAGTGAAACATTCAACCTCTTGATGCGCTCCGGTGGAATTGTGTGCAGTGTCGTCTTTCTCCAAGTTTTTGCTGGTTTTGATGTTTATTCGAGTCGAAAAATAAAATCTTTTGTTCGACGCGTTTGGCATCTGAAAATCATTGCTGAAAGAACCATGTCCCCACATTCTTGACCATGATCGAAAACGACAACAAGTTTTGAGATGCCCCGACAAAGCATGGTGAAATAGACCAGGTGCCTTGTGCAGTTGACACGGACTTGTGGCGGCAGATAGCCAAAGAGGTTGGATTGGTTGTTGCCTTTGGGGCACCAAGGCCGTGGGAAGCTCGCGGAGCCTTTGCATGACAATGGCCATGAGGAGCGTTGTTGCAAAGACTGCAAACAACACAACAGTTTACCCCTATTCTTGTTCCATGATATTCTTTTGGCAATCCGAAACTCGCGATAACGTTAAGTCCTATTTTTAAACTTCACATAGTACTTGGTGTCACCTTGTTATTTGACTAGAAATGACGGATATGGCGACACAAGCTCTGACATCACTCTAGCATCGAAATCCACGTTGTTGCGGTTCTTGAACCCATGCGGCCATTCATCGCAGCTCAAGAAGCGGCAAGTGGTGCGACGTGGAATGACTGGCCCATGGCGTCGCTTTTTCAAGCCAATGTCGTCGCGATTGCTGCTGTCATGGCCACGTTGGGCATTCCAATCCTCACAAAGAATGATGCATCAACTGACCCTATCATGGAAAACTTTGCAGGTCCCCACATGCGAACACTCTTGGCTGTAGCGGCCACCTTGGCTGGGATTGCCATCCCTTGGCCTTCCTGTACCTAGGCCTCGTCGTTGCATTCGCTGGTCTGTCATCCTCAGGTCGTTGCGGTACGTGTTCAGTAGCTCGAATGTGATCTTGTATCATATTCGTAGACTGCCGTATTGCTGAACATAGGGTTTGCTGTCTTTGCCGGCTTGAGTGGCATTATTTGGATGACGATTCTCTTTTCAATCATGGCCTCGTTTGTGTTGTGGTATTGCCCTCTTTCATTCCTTTGATTTCATACGTCGCACTCTTTAGCTTCCTTTTGCTCGTTCAAAGTGACATGCGAATGATAGCGGCGAATTTACGCGTCGCGACGACAGCCATCAAACGCAACTGGTGCATTTTCCCTCTGGCGCTAGGCCTCACGATCATCCAAGTCGGTTGGATCTTTCTCTGGAAAGATTTTTGCATTGTGTGCGATACGTGTTTTGGGCATTGCATTTCTTGGCGTCGCCTACAACGTGACACCAGAAATGCCCAACCCGGCCAACTTGACGGTTGGAGAAAAATGCCACGTGAACGGCGACTGCCAATCCAATATTTGTGATAAAGTGTCCGATTACACTCCACACATCTTGGTCTGTCAGCCACTTGTACCCCCGTGCGAGGCCGCTGGTTATTTTTTCATGGTGTTATCCCTCTTGTGGGGAATTCACGTAGGACGACTCACGTCAATACAAGCACATGGAACATATATTGTTACGTGGTCAAGAATGTCCTCCATACGACAGTGGCTGGGGCCGTGGCTTCTTGGTCTATGTCGAGGGCGCACGATGCCACAACAGGATCCTTTCATCGAGCGACGACAATCTCGTTTGGGTCGATTTGTTTGAGCTCGTTCCTTGCCGAGATCTTGCGAGCGCTCGAAATGGTTGGAATGTTGCCGATCTCGGCTTCTTGGCTCACGGGTGTCGCAGCTTGCTTACGCAGTCAAGAGCAAATATAGTGCGGTCGGATGAATTGCGTCATGCATTCTCAACTTCGTCGAAGTGTTTACTCGCTGGGCATTTGTCTATATTGGCATGCACGGGCTCAATTTCGAAGCTGGCGGGAGCTTGCTTTCGCTTTTCAAGAATCGAGGACTCTCGGAGACGCTAAACGTTAATTGGGTTGGTCACTGCACGTCGTTCATGGCACTCTCAAACGGTTCGTTGCTGAAATAGATATCAATTGGGTTGTCCCCACTATTGGCCTGGCTATGGGAGTCAGGGCGACGTTAGTCCCGTTGAGCGTGATCGACAGCGCCGTCGAGGCGGTGTTTGTCTGCTTTGCTGAGGTCCTAATTCTTCGTAAACATCATCATCCAATGTTTTGGATCCAGCAGCCTTTGAGCACACCCACACGATGCTGGACAAACGAATGCCACAACGGCCTTTGTTCCCGTTTGACCATCACAGTCCAACCTTCTGCATATATACGAAGTACATGTTTCAGTACTGTTCATATCACAATGAATCTTGTGTTGTTCATCAACCTAACGTTATTTTGAGGGTCGGAATCTCCGTCGCCGCGACACAAGCACTCGGATTGTGTTTGATCCATTGAAATGAATTGAAGACGCTCGAAAGGCTCTAAATGTATAAATTTGAAAGGGCATGATGGGGGCGCTGTAGGAGTTATGTCTGCCAGGCTATATGATATCCGTGCATTTGCAAGGGTATATCGACTGTACACATCCTTTTCTTCTCTTTTCCATGTCAATTGGCACATTCATTATCCATCTCGTCCTTGCAGTTCAATTTCATATCAATTGGGGACGAAGTTATGAGGAGACGACTCGATCAATCATAGGGCTTTGTTCATCAAATAATGAATTAATTCAAGATCGCGCCACAGTGGACGCATCGGCGCTCGGTCAACAAGAGGCAGCAGAGGATGCCGATGGGAAAGAAGAGAATGCCAAGAACGATGCCGGGGCACGTGAACTCATTCGTTTGGACAGCATGCGCGCAACAGCCAGTGGCGGTGAGAATCTGGCCTGGGACGACAATAAACTCGCCGTTCGCCAAGACGGTCGGCTGCGATTGCACGACAACGTATTGGGGTTGCTGGAGAGGGACCGCTTGGACAACTTGAGGCTGGCTGGTCGCGTACTGACCGGGGTAGGCGCCGGGTTGTTGCTGGAAGCCCGGTTGTTGATGTTGTTGGAACGCAGGGTTCGCTTGCACGGTCAGCGGGGCGCCACAGCGGGAGCAAAAGGAAGCATCCTTCGCGTTCGCATCAAAGTGGCAGTTATCTACGAGAGAGATATCCATGAGATGAGTAGAGAGAGGGCAGGCGACGAGCTGATGTCGCCGCCGCCGTCGTGGACAAACGTACTGCAGACAGTCATGGAGGACGAAATTTGGAAATTGGAAGGGCGGTGGGCGAACTTTCATTGCCACGTTTTGATTGGCTAGAAACTCGACAATCCGAAAGTGTGGCAGTGAGCGGTTGGGTCCTGGAGAACAACTTGAATTATAACCAATCAGAAGTATATAATTCAATTGAATGTGATCTTATTGGTTGAAATGAGTCCTATTCAGGACTCATGTTCTGCTGAATCCTTGAAAAATTCACTTGCGCGTAAAATAATTGCTTCCCGTGACACAAAAGACCCGCATCAAGTCGGTAAAAACGGCACAAAACGTACTGTATAAGAGAATACAACGCCATCGAAGGAATGTTGAGCCATTCATTTTGTGCGCAGTTGATTTTATTGCCAATTCAAGTACATTGTGCTAGATTCTTTTGCTGCATATATACTTTGATAAGGTAATGTTAACGGATGTAGGAATGTTGCACCAATCACTCTGCGGATTCATTGAGCAGCCAACTTCAAGGCCGTGTGCAACCAAACGAGCCTCCTTGCCGCATTCTCAACCTTCAACATCGTGGCTATCCGCAAACGTATGCAAAACAAAACAAGTTTCGATCACACACAACTGCACCTCTTGGGCATGATTAGGGCTAATACTTTCAAGACATGTTGATCCCTTGCTTCTCGAGGTAGTCAACGAACCAATCACAAATGTTGAACCACCACGTGGAATGCATTGAAAGTTGTCGGTCAAGTAGAACATGTGCAAATCTTCGTCGTTCTCCTGCAGTGCCATGATGAGGCGACGCATGTTTGACACTTGCGACTCGAGCGTACTCAATAGAGTGTTTGATCGCGTGCAGGTTTTCGAGTTCGTTCAGCATCCAGTCGTCTCCGTCAACTTGCCCAGCGAGGTGCGACCAAGTGGACTCACTTTTTTGCATTCGGTCGTAAACTCGCGGCAGATCGTTTCTAGAATCCCCTCGAGTGCCCTGTGATGTTTGGTTAATTGACCCTTTGCAAGACGCCGTTGGCAAATTCAAACGCGACGACGCCGTCGATGTCCTCCCTCACGTTAGCTTCGTGGTGCATGATGATGTCGCGGATCGGATCTGGGGGGACAAGTCATCCGACAACTCACGCCGAGTTGGTACCTACCGCAGAGAACGCATGGACTAGTTTCCGCAGGTCGCGCATAGGAATCCCCTACCCCTGGCGTCAGTAGTGCTGTCACGATGGCAAGGTCACCGGAATGTCGACGGCAGCGTCACCGACGAACCGCGTGCGGGTGTGGGAGCGGTCTGGGACGACATTTCAAGGGCTATTCGAGTTCGTGGAATGGGAGTTGGGTTACTGTAGACCCTAACCACATCGTCGTCGACATGCCAAGTTATTTATCAACCCTGACTTGACACTCGACTTTGACTTTGACGAAGCCGAAGCGGTGCTGCCAATTGACTACATTTGTGGTGCATGGCATACGTGCGTAGGAAATCCAAGCCCGCATTGCCCTTCTCGTTGGCCGCATCGACAGCTCGCGTTCAATTCAAATGGGTATGCAAGCACAACCATCTGCTCCTCATCGACATGTTTCTCAAGCTCCTCGCGTTCTGCGTCATTTGTACCCACTGTTGGACTGACGTGCTTGACAGCAATTTGAATTCGTCAGTTCAAAAGGCGACACGTACTGATATTGGATCAACTACAGCGTCTGCGTCGCGTGGGTCGTGGGGAGACTGTCGTGGGGTCGTATTCCAGTGCTCACTTTGCGTTGAACCCCCAGGGCATCCATTGATCCAAGCAAGCTCCTCAAAAGCAGATCCCGAAGGCCCAGCCCCAACAAGCGCAAAAGGCCCCCGCTGGAAAACTACCGTGTAGACACGCTGTCCCCACAACCATACAGTCTCGACCATGTGTTCCGTGCAAAGTGATATATCTTTGGCTTGGACAGCCAACGACCATTTCCAACGAGCGACGCTTTTGATCACGAAATTGAAAGGGCGATACGTAATCAAATTTATTTGGTGCGCTGTTTCTTGGTCGTAACCTCGGTCTCGTCGGCGTCGAGGAGATCAAACTTGAGTTGTTGGCGGTTGCCAAACGTAAGTTCCACATACACCTTGACCGACACCTTCTGAAACACTTGAAGAACGCGCTTCGACTTGAGCAGCGTGAGCTGATGCCGGGACGCATCGTGTTTGACCAACGCCGCTTCCTTGCCCTTCTCCGCCAAGAAGATCATGCCTTCAATGCCGAAGCGAGGAAGGAGAACGCCAATGCCATTGGCACGCACTTTGTTGACCATCGCCTCGGCCACCGTGGGAAAGTTGGCAAAGTACAAGAGTGTGTGCAGGCTCACGGACGCCCGACCGGCCAGCTGCGCGGCCAAGTGCCGGCGGTTCAGGTTTTGCGTCAGGTCGTGGACGTGGGCTAATGTCCCCAGTCGTGATGAAGGGTCGGGTTGATTGATATTTACCTTTGTTTTCCAAATATTCCGGCAGCGGCGCGACACCGATGGCAGCACTCAGGAGCCGATGGACAATGACGTCGGCATATCTAGACGAGACATGATGACGTGGACAAAGCGCGACGCCGTTACCGTCGAATCGGGGATGTGAAATGCGTGTAAATGGGCGCGGCCAAGCCGTAGTGATGGAATTCGTCAACGGCAATTTCGCCCGACGAAAAGTAGCTCGCCGGCATCATGCAGCGCGTACAGAGAATGCGCAACATTTTGTTGAAGTAGGCGTTTTCAGCACGCGTCGCGTTGGGGCTGTCAAGACTTTCTACGCATGGAAAAGAATTGGTCAGACGAAATGTCCACTGACAACTTGTTTTGAGAGAGTGGAAACTCTACCTTGGAGTTGCTTGGAGTTGTCCACACGCAACGTCACACCGACACTCTTGGCTTGGCTGACGATCGCGTCAAACTGCCGTTTTGATGGGGCAGGATGGCGACGCAACAATGAAAAGGTTGGGAAACTGCGCAGAATTTTCTTCGCCACCGTGATGTTGGCGAGCAACATGAATTCTTCGACCAATGCGTTCGTGTCCTTTAGTGCATACATTTGCACATCCAATGGGTTTTGCGTTTCCGTATCCAAAACAAAGCGCACTTCCGGCGACGCGAGTGTCAACGCACCTAGAGACATTGGAAATTGTTACCAGTGTTTCCACTCTACCTGCTTGAATGCGCTTGGCCTTAAGTCGCACGGCAATGTCGTTCAATGTTTTGATGCCACTGCCGAGAATCTGCTTCTTTTCCGTGAGTTTGCCTTTGGGTTTGCCTTTGGCGAATGACGCGCCGGCAGCCGGGTCGTCCAACAGAACTTGGGCTTCGCCGTACGACAAGGACGCGATGGATCGGATGATACTCTTGCAAAAGGACACGTCAATCACGTGCACCTACATATCGTAAGTATCCCAAAACTTAGAATCAGAGATTGACAAGATACCTCGTTGCCTTCCACGCGCAATTCCCACAACACACTGAACGCAAAATGGTCCTCAACGTCCGTGAGCGAGCAGAGCTGCGTTGTCAAGTAGCCAGGCAACATATCCAAGCGCTTGTCCACCAAATAAGTTGATGTCCCGCGGTCCGCTGCTTCCAAGTCGAGCGCACTGCCCGCCTCAACAAAATGTGTCACGTCGGCAATGTGGACCCCAACTTCAATGTTGCCGTTCGGGAGCATGCGCGCATGCAAGGCATCATCGATATCTACGATCGAGACAATCATGAGTCGTGCCATCCCCAAAACGTCATCGTACCTTTGCAGTTGGGGGGATCGATACTGCAGACAGGCAGGTGACGCAAGTCCGTGCGGCCCTTGGAATTCTCCGGCGTAATCGTCCAGCCCGCGGGGGGCAAGCACTTGAGCACTTTGTCTGAAAATTGTTCGCACGGGATGTCGTGTTCGAGCAAGAGCACTTGCGTTTCCGTTTCCTTGTCGCCAATCACGCCAAGCGTCTTGACGTAATGGCCGAGCGGGAACCGGCTATCCGTGGGCCACGAATCAATGGTCACGACGATTCGCTTGTCCATGAGTGTGTCAATCTGCCGCGTTTGCATACGAATCTTGGGAACTTTCCGGTCCACAGGCACAAAAAGACAGTTCTTTTGGGACAAGGCCTTGTCGGCCACCGGTTCGATCGACCCGCAGTACCGCCGCCAGTTGCGCTGAATAATTCCAACGACTTTGCCGCACGGTTTTAGATCTTCGTCCGCCAAGGCCGCGTCGGTCGTTGAAAGCGTCGGCGCCGCCACGCCAATCTAATCAAGATGAGTCATGCAGGTCCACATGGGAGATGTATACGTCATCAGGTTCCGTCGCACGCGCGGAATCTTCCTCGTCGCGTTCGTTGTTGACCGCAAACGACTCGGCAGGTTTTTTCCACAATCGCTTTGGGAGAATTTCGATGGCCACGACGTCCCCGTCCATGGCGCGGTTGATGTAATCGCGGCTATAATTCGGGGGTTGGAATGACATCACAAGACAAAAGAGGGTAGACGCACCCGGAAATGAGCACGGGCACGCGGGCGTCATTGAGCCCATGGACCAACACACTGCATTCCAACCTACACATGCACCCGTTTTTGTCAGACACAACCATTCCAACGGCAATGAGGTCAGATGCATTCCCACCAATGGTCGCGGTTGCAGCGCAACGTGCCTTGGAAATATCTCTTGTTCTTGATACCGGCCAGCACTTCCGACATGCTCTTGTGTTCTTCGTACAACGTCGTGCGGGTCGCTGCTGACGCCGACGCGTCATCGTTGACTTGGGACATTAAGTCGGCCAATTCCGGGTACTTTTTGACCAGCGGCGTCACAAACGCAGTCATCGTGATTGCGTCCACATCGTTGTTTTTCGCTCGCTCGGCGTCCATGGCATCATTGGCCACGTACGTCACCACCGTCTTGCTGCCAAGGGTCGCCAAATGACTCGTGTACCTGCATCAAGGAAAGCACACATGAGACTCCAATGCCTGGAAAGCGACTTACCATTGAAAGGCCACGCAGGTGGCGCGGGCGTCGCGGTCCACGGGGCTTTCCTTGTCGCCCTTGGCGACATACGTGTCGCGGTGGTGCTCGTTGGCAAAAACGTAGAATTGGCGATCCGACTTGAGCAACGCGCGCAGGCGGCGGTAGATGCCCATGTCCTTTCGCTTCACTTCTTCCGCGACGGTCTCCAAGACGACAACGTTGCTCAGTTCCGTGCACGCCGAATGTTCAAGCACATCCATTTGATGGAGCACAACGTCAACTGTCAAGAGCAAGTACGTCGTCGCTTGGGGCGACAGGTTCAACGGAATCGCGTGGGTGGTGGGCAACATCTCGTCGTCGTCGTGGTTGCAGAGCGAGCAGGCGGTGATGCCGCACGCAATGTCATCGCGGAGGTACCGCTCGCGCACAATGCGCTTGACCTTGCCGCTTTTCGTTGAGACGTTCTCGGCATCGAACGTCCACATTGGAGGCGCCGCAGTCGTCATGATGAGGTGGTGTGCGAAATCGAGTTCAAATGCTGGCATCATTGGCTACGAAATTCCGCCATGCGATTGGCTGGAACTGAATCGATTGAACATGTATTTCGACCAATCCTGTTCTATCCGGATAAAATTGATCAAATCTGGAACGGTCACGAATGAACGAGAGCAGATGCTGCGCGAACGCACAACAGTCGTCGAGTTTAGTGTTGCTCATTCGATCGTGGGACTGTGAAATGGAGAACGAAAGATTCGTGATGTGGTGAATTGTTTGAGTGAGTAGTGGAGTGGGCCTGTCCAAGACCACACACCGTGGGTCATTTTTGGAGCTGACGGTGTGGATATATTTGCCAGAACGCTTGGGATTTCAAGACAACCATGTTCTGGTTGGAGTGCCATGCACACGAACGGTCCAGCGAATTTGGTTGCATGGTACCAAATTCGCTGGATCGTTCGTGTAGAAATATCCACGTTGCTGACGCGTCTCTAAGTTTTGAAGGAAATACCCGAAAAACAAATGGCAAGAAATGTCCAAGGAGGTTAAATCAACCATCACACGAGAGGAATCATATCAACAATAGACGGATCAACTCCCTGGCTCTAATATGTCCAAGACATGTTGATGCCTTGCTCCTTGAGGTACTTGACAATATAGTGGTGCGGGACAACGACAAGCAAAATGCAGACGGCAAACACGATCCAAAAGACGTAATCGACCTGCTGAATGTACGAGTTCAAGTTCATGCCAAAGACACCGACGACGAACGTCGGGACTGCCAAGAGCGTGCCCATCAACGTCAAACTCAAATCGATCGAGAGCAAAAAGTTGCGCTTCGAGTCAAGTTTGAGCATCACAATCGATTCGGTGTTGTGGATGTTGTGTGTCATGAGCGAGACGCAGGTCTTGATCCCGTAGATCGTTTGGAGGTACACTTCTAGAAACGCCTCGGCGTCATCCGTATCAAAGCCAAAGAGGTTACGCAGGCACGACGGCTCCTTGTACAACTAACATCGCTTTGAATACCACCATAACTTCCTCCACCACACCCTACCTTGGTCAAGTAGAGCATGTGCATGTCCACTTCGTTCTCAAGCAACGTCATGAGCAAGCGTCGCATGCCGTCCACTTGCGCTTCCAACGCGCTCATTTCGTTCTTGATCGCGCGTAGGTTTTCAAGCTCACTTAGCATCGAGTCGTCGCATGCCATCTTGTCGAGTACCTCGCGGCCACGCGGAACGATCTTTTCGCATTCCGCAGAAAAGAGGTTGCAGATCGTGGCCAGGATCGCTTCGAGCGACATAAACTCAAATGGCGTCGTGGCATCCTCAAGAAGTTTCTTGAACATGGTTTGGAGGTGGAGCACCAAGCTGTCGGCGCCGTCGGGGAGAAAGACGAGCGTGACGTTGCGCATGATGACGGCACGAACCGGATCTATGGACAAGTCAGCATGACATAACCACGGTGACATACCGCAGTTGACAAGGATGGCCTGGTGGCGAACTGTGATCGACGGTTCGTTCGACGCCGAAAACACATTGTCCAACTTGCGCAGGTCGCGCATGTGGACGCTGGGAATATCCACAGGTGCGTCGTGCACCCACCGCGTGCGCGAGCGGCTGCGGCTGTTCTTGGCCGTAGGAGGCGCCAAGGCTGTCGCTTCGTGGCCCTGGAGTCGAGGACTGTGTCAATGGGCCCAGCCGACAAGAAGAAGAGAGACGACGTACGGAACGGCAGATGGGCCCGGCACCAGATTCAATCAATTCGAGAACGTCGTTGCGAGACACTTCTTCGTAGGCAGAGTGGCCCGTTGCGTCGAAGCGAAGAGCCTGATGCGAGATCTTAAAAGAAGGCTGCAGAGAGTGTCGTACCAGTCGCTTGCTCTTGGTCGTCGCACCCCCTACGATCTCTCCATTCTTGCTCACAAGCATATCGTTTGGCACGAGTGGGGCAAGTACTTGGATGCGGCATGCCATTGTGCATGGGAGGCGTCGAATTGCGTTGTGCGAGTGCCTGCAGCCTGCGTAGCCATGTGGCCATAGGTTTTATCCATAAAACGTGGATTGGACATGGGAATTGAATTGAAAAACGCAAGGTGGAGCGACTGGAATACTGTTGTCTTGGAACGGTGATCCACACATGAAGATCCAGTCTTTTAAATGAAACAGGCAAGACGAGACCAAATGAGGACACCAACAAGCGCTCCTGAGTGCAATTTGTAGCGGACTCCGTTTGGTGAAAGTTATGGGCGAGCCACGACGGTTGAGATTCGCCGATCGAAATGAATCAAACTCAACAAATTGACGACATGCTTTTTATCGTGTCAGTGATAAAACAAGCAATATTTCACGTTTTGACGCACCCTCGAGAACTAGAGGGCTGTTCCACGCGGGATCTCACAAGTTTGAGATCGTCATGAAGTTTCGCTCAATCAGTCCTGCAATGCCACGAGTTTGCTTGTGCATTTCATATTTCCAGTGATGTTCAGGACTGAGTGTCGCCGCTCGCAGGTCGAGGATCACGAGGGAGGCAAGTGGAGCCACACTAGAACTCGAAGCTGAGCGCTCATGTCAACGGGTGCCATTATATCCAACCATAGGTTCCAGTGGGCTTTGCTTCGTCCGTTTCTACGTTGGGGCGCGCGGCCTGCGCCCACTGAAGTTTGCTCGTCGCGACGGCATGTCCACGCCCTCTCATCGTGGCACGTTCCTTGACGTGGACGATGTGGACTTCAAAGTTTAACGTTGTAACTCACTCTGACGTGGATAGTTGGCCCAGCGGTCGTGGGTGCCATCTGGTGACGTGGCATCGCCAAGCTCCTGCCACATGGTGAGACTGACGTGGCAACCCACTTGGCCGCGAGACGGAGCGACGCCCGACGCTGCAGTTTAAACTCGTGGGAGTGATATCCATCGACGGCGGAGCTCGCTTGGAGAAGAGACACAGGTCTCGGCTCACACATGCAACATTCGTTCGACAAAGCAACCAAGGGAGTTGTCAAGGGAGATTGTCGTCGAAAAATAACGATCTTCTTCGTTCTTTGTGCGCTGGCAGGGCTTCATTGCCAACCACTCCATTGACTTTGGTAGTCCTACACTCACTGACGTGGAACGGCGGATGCCATTCCCGGCCCCCCAGCTGGCACATCCTGACGTGGGGCGTCGAGCCCGAAAAACGTGTTTCGTATAAAACGTGTTGCGGTTTAAACGCACATCTAGACCATGTTGCCACGAAGTTGACCATTGTGCTGTGACACACTTTTCAATGCTGGCCGTTGCCGACGGACCCCGACGATGAAGCAAACGATCAAGAACCTGAGCTTGCAAGAATACCTGCTTTCGCCCAACATTGTAGTCGATGGCAATGACCACATGTCCAAGGACAATGCTGCACCCCGACCGACGTCGATTGGCGACGACGGCATTGCAGACCGAAGTGTCGACGGCAAGCATAGAGCATGGCGCTTTGACACACATGGCAGCTGCTCCCTCGTCCAAGTCACGCGCACGGAGATCCTGGACATTGTCAAAGCCAACAGCGCTACCGCTCCCATTGAGGTTGGTTGCGCGTCTCGATCGGTACATCCACATGTTTGCCAGGGCTCCAAGATCCCAGCCATCCGCCTCGGCGACTTTCGGCAACTTGAAAGTGCCTATTCTGCTGCAGAGAAACCGACCATCACGGTTCGCGAACAAGCGATCCTGATCAACGTTGGTACGACCATGCGACCTGATTTTGGCAAACCAAGGGTGGCATTAGATCCGATCCGTGCCGTTGTCATGCGCGATAGTGCCTATATCTTTGATGGACCGTCGACCGCAACGGCGCATCTCAAGGCCAGCTTTTGGCAACACGCGCGCGAAAACCCGAGTGTCCCGTTCGAGTTCGCGTACGAACCAACGATTGGCATCGTTCGTTCGGGCAATCTATTCATGCAACAATGTGTAGGGCCATCGAAGCCATCTTGTCGAGCATTGCCGCGTGGTATGACGGCCAGTTTCACGTCGTGAAACCAATTGCCGACGACCTTCTCAATGCGATTGCCAACATCGAACGTCCTCGGGATGAATTCGAGCGCTTGCGTCGCATCCAAAGCACGTTGGGCGACATGCGCGTCCAAGTGAGCGGCATCCGCGACCTCCTCATGGGCGCCGTCGACAACGACGACGAGCTGCACATGATGTACTTGACCAAGTTGCACCAGCAGCCCCATCTTGCATGCGATCTATTTGCCTTTGACGTCGACGAAGTTGTCTCGCTCTTGGAAGTGTACCTCCAAAAGATCTACACAACGCTGTCGAAGATCTCGCTTCTTGTCAAGAAGACGGAAAACACCGAGAGCTCGCTCAACCTCAAGTGGACATCCCGTCGCAACCAGCTCCTCCTCGTGGACATCCCGCTCAAAATCTTTTATCTCGGCGTGTGGGCCGCGGCCTTTCAAACTGCCGTCATGGCCATCAACATGGATTCGCGTATCCAAATGATTGACGGGCTCTTCTGGCCCGACGTCGCGCTTCTCCTGGCCTTCATTGCGTGGTTTTACTGGTTTGTCTGCCGCCATCTCAAATCGCAAGGCGTAACTGTGACGTTTGCTGCGCCGACGCCGGCCGCCCCCGTTGTGGATCTTCTCGCGAGTGAAATCCTCCATGTGCGTCCCACCGATGGATTGGCCGAAGACGCCGTGGGGAAAAAGCGCAGAGCCATTCGATTTGACGCTCGCGGTCATGCGACGGAAGTCGATTTGAGTCGAGTGGACCTTTTCAAAACGATCGAAGCGGCTGCGAGCGGTGTCTTGGCGATACCGGAAGAAGTGTTTGACTTGGTCCCGCTCTTGTCAATTGGGACGCCTTTGGGGGACTATGTGCCGCCTCCGCCGCGTCCCGCCCCCGTCATGTTTCGCGAAGCCCCCGTGGAAATCCCGGTCCGCCCCCTTGCTCAGTGGAAAGGCACACTGACGTTGTTCCCTCTAGGCCGTGCACATGCGTGACATTCGCATGCTTGACCATGCCTTGTCTTCTTCGAACGATGCAACGATAATGGTCCGCCAGCAAGCCATCTTGGCCATCTGCGACCCCATCCGCGCCGTCATCCTGCGCGATGCGTGCATTGTCTTCTTGCCCGACGGTGCCACCACCTTGACAGCCGACTTGAAGGCGAGCTTCTTGGAACAAATCCACGATGCGACGCACGACGTTGGGTTTGAACTCACGGCACTTGAAGCCATCCTCGCTTCGGTTTCGCGCGCGCTGGCCCAAGAATGCCACAAGATCGCAGAGATTGGACGCGCCCAACTCAACATGATGGCTCAGGATGAAACCAACCTGAGTGTGTTGGAGAACCTCCGGTCCGTGAAGAACGCGATGAGTGACGTCGAGTCGGAAGTGAACGGCTTGCAACATATGCTCATGTCGCTTCTGGACAACGAATTGGATCTCCACATGATGCACTTGACCAAGCTCGCCAACGACCCCACGTTGATGCACGACCTCTTTAGCTTTGACACGGACGACGCCGAGTCGTTTCTTGAAGCGTACCTCCAAGACATGTACACCACTCGTTCAGACGTGACGCTCTTGATCCACAACGTCCAAAACACCGAGTCCATCGTGATGATGAAGCTCGACACAAAGCGCAACTACCTCCTCTCGATCGACTTGATCATGAGTCTCCTCATGACCCTCATCGCGATTCCCAACTTTGTCTGCAACTCGTTCACGATGAACTTGGTCTCCCACGTTGAGCGTTCGTTCACGGGCTTTTGGGTTACGTTCTCGTCGGCGTTCGTCTTTGTCTACGTTGGCTACGTTTATTTGATTGGCTACCTCCGACGAGAAGGCTTCAATATGTCGTGGTACTATTAATCTAACTTTTTTTTGTTAATGAGTTTACGATTCCGTCCTCGTAATCGTTGTACAATCACACGCCTGGGCGAGGGCCACTAGCACGCAGACAATTGCGTCACCGCAAAGCCCGTTCGTCGGAATTCGTTGAGGCTGACGCTTGGGATTGGCATTTTCGATGGTTAATTACCATTTTCGGACCATGAGCTGTGCCCGCTCTGATCCGTCTTCATGCCTGATTCCTCAAGACACTGCAAATCAGGCTTATCTGGCGGTAAAACCACTGATAATTCTTCATCGTCACCATCTGCAATTCGCTGGGTGTTCTAGCAGTGACACGTTGTGCACTTTCGATGCAGCCGACAGTATCGATGATGTCAAAGGGGACAGAAAATACTCTGTGGTCGACGACGCGAGATATCGTCGTTCGTTTTATATAGTTTGAATAGTTTGGCCGACTACAACACTACTTTTGCGTCCACGACATATTCACGCCTTGCTTTTCAAGGTGTCGGACGAGATGCAAGTAGGCCAAGACAATAAATGCCGCACAGCAGGCAAAGACAACGTAGAAGAGGCCATCGGTTTGCTCCAGTTGCGAGTGCAAACTCGTGCCAAACTGCCCGACAATGAATGTCGGGACAGCCAACACCGTGCCCATGAGCGTCATGCTCATGTCGATTGAGAGGAGCGAATTGCGCTTCGTGTCGAGCTTGATCATGGAAATACTTTCCGTGTTGCGAATATTGTTCGCCATGAGCGAAATCGCTGTTTGAATGCTGTGTACTTCCTACAAGCCCACGTGTGAATTAGTCAAAACCATTGACCATTGACCTGTACCTGAATATACGCCTCGACCAACGACTCGGATTCGTCAGCATCCATGGCCAACACATCCAACGCCAAGGTCGGCTGCTCGTACAACTACCAAAAGACATACACCTAAACATCGAGCAAACACGACTACCTTGGTCAAGTAGAGCATCCGCATGTCGGCTTCGTTTTCGAGCAACGTGCAAAGGAAGCGGAGAACGGACGTCATCTGAGACTCGAGCAGGCTGATGTCGTTCTTGATCGCGCGCAGGTTTTGAAGTTCACGGAGCATCGAGATGTCCTGAGCCATCTTTTCAAGCGAGGCACGGCCCAGGGGCAGAATTTTGTCGCAGGCGTCGGTCAGGACGCGACAAATCGTGGCCAAAATGGCTTCGAGTGCCCTGTGTCGTCTTGTAAAACAGAGAGACATGTCGCTGTCGTACGCGAATTCAAACGCTTCGGCGTCGTGCAAGTGTTCCTCGAACTTTCTCTGCAAGTGGAGAACTAGGCTGTCAGCGCCATCAGGTAGAAAGACAAAGCACGCATTGCAAAGGATGACCGCGCGGATTGGGTCTAGGGAAGTTCAGCTTTCGAAACGAGATTGGCCCACAGACCACAATGGACAAGGATAGCTTGGTGGCGGACCGTGATCGTTGGTTCGTTTGACGCCGAGAAGACATTGTCAAGTTTGCGGAGGTCGCGCATTGTGATGGCCTATGTCATGGCCATGAAGAAGTTGCCTGGTTGGGCTGCATACGGGGATTTCGACGGGGGCGTCGCGGACAAAACGAGCGCGCGATCGACTGCGGCTGCTATTACGACTGCTGGCTGGAGAGTGCAAGGAATTGCCAGAGAGTCGTTCCTACATGATTGAATGAGCTTGTGCCATCTTCACTTGGTACCTGCAATGTCTTGTCGGCAGTGACGGCAGGCATGTTTGCGTGGATGAGCTTCAAGATTTCATTGCGGGATACCTCTTGGACGGTGGACGTGCCGTTCATGTCAAACCGAAGCGCCTACTCGAAGCCCGCGTGAAATAAACACATGCGAGTTGGTCGTACCAGGCGCTTGCCATTTGAAAACGCGACCCCAAGAATCGCCCCATCTTGGCTCACGAGCAAATCATTGAATTGGGATTGTTCGAGGGTGGCAGGAGGGGATCGGGTGGTGATGTTGCTGTTGGTGCTCACTGGGGCGGTTGCAGATCGAGGTGCCATCGACGGACGGACGGACGTGGGTGAATCGTCGGCGGCGACGGGACGACAGTTGTAGAGTGACGACATGCAGACACCTCAGCACGCAAAACCAAGAAAAAACCATTTCCGTTTAAACACAAACGCGTTAAATAGGGTAAATCACCCAGTTGGCACATCTAAGTGGATTGCTGGGCGACGGCAAAGGGACTGTCGACACGACCCACGACCACGCAGCGCAACTGTCGCAGAATCAAAGTAACACTGCCGGCAAGACGTGCTTGCACATCGTCGACGCGGCAAAAATGGTTGATCGAGTCCGCCCGCCACGTCAGAGTGATTTATGCTTTTATGACACCTTGCGCAACATCCCACAACAAATCATTGACGTCAATGCAGAAGCAGATGTTGACATGTCACGAACCTGTCATCGTGGCGACACAGGATTGGGCTAAACAATCGTGGCAAATTCTGATTGGCTGTTTTGAATCGTGGCAAAGTCTGCTTGGTCCACACGACCGAGCGACGAATGGAGGAACAAAGAGAACAAGTGTGATTGTATTAGGGCTGGGTTGTATTGTTGAGCAAGGCCAATTTACAGTGGTCGGTGTGCGCCTGCACTCACTCCAGTGTCCCTGCACAAAAAACTCATTGGTTCGGAAATGTGGATTTCGATGGCGGCGTTGATGGGTTATTTTCGTCGCGGGCCTGATTTGCCCAAGACGATCGCACGAACAGACACACGCAACATGGATTATTTGTATACAAGTGGACCTTTTTATCATAGGCGTTAGAATGATTTTGCAGGATATCGTGCTGTGAAAGTGTACTCCCGCTGGACCTCATCGGGGCCGTTGCATAGCTGTGGCTCTCTCAAGGGTTGATTCGTAATGAAGCGACGGTGCGCGTCTACCATGTTCTTTAAAGAGCCGCAATTTCGTCCACCATATTAATCGGAGTGAGATTATCTAATCGCGAGCCTGTTCTACTCTGACGCAAACGAGAACGACGCGATTGATGCGGACGTCCCAATTTGGCGCTCATGGTACCATGTCGATGTCTAATCTCATCCTAGTCGAATGAAGGTGTTCATTCAGCATTGCCTGTCATTTTCAGTGGTCATTCAATGGGATGTCTTGTTCTCAAGTGGAAAACCATCAGTAAATCAATGTACGTGAATGACGTGACTCCATATTTCAATGGCAACAATTGCACCGCACGAGTCTACGATTGAGACACTTGCACAATCCCTTCACGCAGGAAATGTCTCTGCCTGGATTCTGACAACTGGTAACGCAGTTTTCATGTACGATAGTCGATGTGGGCCGTCCAAAGTCCTAACTCCAAATTTTCACTAGCACTTGCAATCCTGTATTTTCATTGCACCCACTGCACAGTTGTGTGGGTTTGAAGGGGGCGGCCTTGGACAGGAAAGGGCTGGCAGTCAGGTAAATCTGATGTCCTACATTGCAGTGTCACGCCCACCTTGATACCTTGATTCGGTTAGTTGGGTTAGGGCTGGGATCTGCCGTGGCAGTCCTCGCGACGCACCACGCAAAGAAATCATTTTCATTTCGAACGCCCATGCGAAATGTCTACTCTATTCGAAAGTGCTCTCCCTTCGTGTCAAGATGCCGACGCTAAACCATCGCCAGCCTTGATCATGCCCCCGAAGGTCCTCGAGTCGCGGGACGGCGCCCCGCAACGCAAACGCCTCGCGCTGAGCTTTGATGCGACGGGTGAGTCAAAGTATATTGAAGTGAGTCGCAACGACGTCCTCATGTTGATCGAAAATAAGGCCAGCAGCTTGGTCGCGCGGGTAAATTGTGGTGGTCTCTGTGTGCCTCGTCTCACGCAATGATCGGACGGCTAGGAAAACACCATGCTTGGCAACAATGACACGGAGGAGGTACCCAGTGGGCCTCGCACTCGCATGAAGTCGGAACGAGTCCCAATGGACATCCCAGTACGTGAATTCGCCCATTCTGATCAAAACATCATTCTGAGTCGATGACATTTTTGCATTAGGCGATCCACATGCGCGACCTCCGCAAGTTGGACGCAATTTTCTCTGTCTCTAATGAACCATCCATCACAGTCCGCCACCAAGTCGTCCTTGTCAATTGTGGTAAGGGCTCCAGGGTGTACACAGTTTGGGAAGTTGGTACTCTTGTAGACCCTATCCGCGCAGTCGTTCTACGCGACCGGTGCTTGGTCTTTTTGCCCGATGGGGCTGATTCCGTAATCCATCAATTGACGACTTCCTTTGCCGACCACCTTGAAGACGCATGCACAGCGTTTGAGTTTGCGTACGTCCTTTGTATCTCAATTCCTTGCACGTCGATGTAACGTGGCACACAGCGCGATTGAGGCGATCCTTGCGACCATTTGTCGCGTATTGTCCAAATCGTGCGACGACATCATTCCCAAGAGCAGCGAATCGCTCGACAAGATGGCCAAGAACGACGCCATGTTGAGTGAACTTGAAAACCTGCGTGAGAACAAAAACTCGATGAGTGCATTGGAGTCGCAGGTGGCTGGTATGCGCCGCATGCTCATGGCTTTTTTGGACAACGAAGAGGACTTGCGTATGCTCTACTTGACAAAGGTAGCGTCGACATGAGTTATTCGTGCTTGATATGGGTATTTTAATTAGCTGTACGAGGAGCCTAAATTGGCCCATGACTTGTTTAGCTTTGACACGGACGAAGTCGAATCATTTTTTGAAATGTACCTGCAGGTGGGCAATCTACAAAATGCGTAATCTTTAATCGCATCGTAATGTGTATAGGACATTTATGGCAGTCAAACCCGCGTCTCGTTGATGGTCAACAACGTCCTAAACACCGAATCAATCGTGATGCTCAAACTCGACTCGAAACGCAACTTTTTGCTCTCAATCGATTTGAGTTTGACGGTGTTGAGTACCCTCATTGCTGTTCCAACGTTTGTTGTCGGCGGTTTCGGCATGAACTTGGATTCGTACCTCCAGGAAGTCGAAGGCATCTTCTGGATCATATTTAGTTTCTGCATCGTCTTCGTCGCAGTTGGCTACTCTTACGTCATCAACTTCCTCCAAGACCAAGGCGTCAACATGTCGTGGTCGTACTAGTCTGCGCTGTCAAGCAACCTAATCATGCAATGAACACAACGTCGTGTCAGGATTGTATTTGATCGGAAATATCTTAAAAGAATAAACACCGAAACCACGACGCTGCAATTGACGGCCTGTAAAGGACTTGTTGAAACATGGGAGCGCCAGATTATAGACCAGCCCGTTAGCATTCTATGTACTGTGTATGTTTGTGCTGCACGTCGTCCTTGACGTCGCGCTTGGTACGTACGCTGAAGTATACGCAGCGTCACTTTGAAGTCGCACTTGGTGCTCAATCAGGACTGACAAAGTATATTGAGCTACCGAAGGATCTTGGTCGACACGGCACCTGACCGTGCATGTTTGGTTGGTCACTCCCTCGTGGACGCTTTCGTAGGGTCTTGATCTTAACAAGTGCCACGTTTTACATGGTTTCAACCTGTTTTCCACATAGCACGGATAACAATCCACGAGTATAGTTGCACGTGGCAATTCTGGCTGGAATGAACGGCGGCTCGTTGTCACCATAACAATCTCTGGCAGGAATACATGAGTGAACTGGTAATTGAAAACTCTTCGTGCACGAAGTGAACATCGATCGAACGACACAACGTTAGCATTTGCGTCCCCAATCCCGAAATATACACTCGTATCCTCAACACCGCCTCCATTATTCCACTTGGACATTATCGCCCATAGTGGGGCGTATCAATTTGTTGAACTTCATTTGGCGCCGTCCTTTCTTGCGGCAAGACAGACCGCGATTGGCACAATTCAACAATTCTGCACAGCCGTGCTTGGACTGTTGGTAATTGTGCCAACCTGTCGCAAAGGCATCTCCCCAGGATTCATTTTCAAAACTCCATCGCCAATGCTTCGGCTCCCCAATTCCGTTCGACTCTTTCCCCATTCTCGTTTCATACATGCCTCTCGCCCATCGCTCCAATCTGGAGTTGAATATGGACACTTCAAGACGCAGCCCAAGTCTGACCATCACTCTGCAGCTCCCAAAGCGAATGTGTTTCCAACGAGTTGGGAAAACCCGATTCCCCACCCGATCTACACCCCCGACGAAGTCAACCAAGTGCAAGAAACCCA